>VWYK01038458.1:0-13748 GCA_013399775.1 Semnornis frantzii | reverse complement strand
CGTATCTTTTTGTTCTTCCTCATTTATATCCCCACGAGACATCTAAACTCAGATGCATGCTGTGTGCCTTGGTGCACTTTAGCCTTCTGACTTGGGACCAGGTGTGTCTGAGACTGACCACATCATGTCACCTGGTTACCTCAAACTTGATTAATCTCAAAGAACTCTGCAACTATGGCAGGTCACCAAGGAGTGAAGAAATTATGGCCATGCTGGCTCAAAAATGCCTTGCCAGTTAGGTTTTCCCCATGGTTAGGGGATTAGAGCATCTCTCTTATGAGGAAAGTCTGAGAGAATTGGGGCTTTTTAGCCTGGAAAAGACTGAGGGGAGATCTCATCATTGCTGATCAATACTTAAAGGGTGGGTGGCAGGAGGATGGGACCAGGCAGTGTCCAGTGATGGGCCAAGGGGTAATGGGCACAAATTGAACATCAGAAGTTCCATCTAAACATGAGGAGGAACTTCAGTGTAAGGGTAACAGAGCACTGGACCAGGCTTGCCCAGAGAGGTGGAGTCTCCTTCCCTGGAGACCTTCAAAACCTGCCTGGACATGTTCCTGTGTGACCTTCTCTAGGGGACCCTGCTTTGGCAGAGGGGTTGGACTCAGTGATCTCCAGAAGTCCCTTCCAACCCCTACTGTTCTGTGACTGTGATGTGGTTAAGGCTGCCTGTGTTTGATACCACTATGCCACAGTGGTTTTGCTCCATGCAGTGCAGCAGCTGAGTGTGTTGGATAAATCAGTTTGCTTCAGCAGAAGGGAGACAGTGTCAGAGCTGTGCCTTAGGTTGGACATTTGTTCTCTTGCCCCAGATCATCACTGTAGAAGAGGCCAAACGACGGAAGAGTGTCTGCAGTTACTATGAAGAGGAAGATGATGATGCTTTGCCTGTCTTGAAGCATCACAGTGCTCTCCTGGAGAATATGCACATAGAGCAGGTATGGCTAGACAAAAGTCAAGGTTCCTTGTTAGCTGTGGTGCTGGCTCTGCCCACTGTGGGACAGTCTACCTTCTGGAGACAATACCAATGCTTTTTAGGTAAGAGTCTTGAGTATGTTGGAGTGTCCTCGTGTGAGGTCTGCAGCACTGGTTCACCTAGCAAGCTTATTTTTATGTTTTGCAGCTCTGGAGTTGGAGTTGTGATGTTGAGGTCTGGCAGCTCTTCCAGGGCTGGGACAGAGGCTGCCAGTATGAATCTTCGATAGGTGATGTGAATGCAGACAGTTGGACTCAGACTTGGGGGTGCTACAGGCTTGGGGCAGTGTGTCTGGAAAGCTGTCTGGCAGAAAGGGACCTGGGAGTCTAATGGACAAGTAGCTAAATATGAGCAAGCAGTGTGTCAAGAAAGCCAAAGGCATCCTGGCTGGGATTAGAAATGCTGTGTCCAGCAGGAGCAGAGAGGTGATTGTCCCTTTGTGCTAGGCTCTGGTGAGGCCACACCTTGAGTGTTGTGTTCAGTTTGGGGCACTTCAATACAAGAGGGGTGTGGAGGTGCTGGAGTGAGTGCAGAGGAGGCAAAGAAGCTGGGGAAGGGCCTGGAGAATAAATCTGTTGGGGAGCAACTGAGGAACCTGGGGATGGTTAGTGTGAAACAGAGCAGGCTGAAGGGAGCCCTCATTGCTACCCGAAAGGAGATTGTGGAGAGGTTGTTGCTGCTCTCTTCTCACAGGTAATTAGTGATAGAACAAGAGGGAATGGCCTCAAGCTACCACTGGGTCGGTTTAGACTGGACATTAGGAAACATTTTTTCCCAGCTGGAGTGGTCAGGCATTGGAATGAGCTGCCCAGGGAGGTGGTGGAGCCACCAACGCCTTGAGTGTGTTTAAAGATCATTTGGATGTTGTGCTTGGGGATATGGTTTAGGCTGCACCTTGTAGAGCAGGGTTGTTGGTTGGGCTTGGTGATCCTGAGGGGCTTTGCCAGCCTGGGTGTTTCTGTGATTGTGTGACCGTGTGGTGGAGATGCTAAGCTGGAGCCATCCGCTGCTCCCTCGGCAGCCACGCCTTGGGAGGGAGCAGTCTGGGGCACCAGCTGAGAGCCAGGCTGTGGAATGTGTAACCTCTTGCCCCCCTCCCCGTGCAGCTGGCCCGGCGCTTGCCCGCGCGTGTGCAGGGCTACCCCTGGCGGCTGGCATACAGCACCCTGGAGCACGGCACCAGCCTCAAGACTCTGTACCGCAAGTCGGCGTCGCTCGACAGCCCTGTCCTGCTGGTCATCAAGGACATGGACAACCAGGTGAGCAGTGCTGCAGGCATGGAAAGGGCACCATGGCTGTGAAGTGCAAGTGGTACCTTGTGCCGGCATCGTGCCGCCATGGGATGCTGCTGCCTGCCTTTTGCGGCTGCTCAAGCTGCGCTCGCAGCAGGGCAGTGCAGCAGCACTCAGGGAGACACTCCCTGCCCCAGCTTCAGAGCTGCACTGAGTGCTTCTTTTAATAGTGCACAGGGAAGTGTCTTCCTTGGGTGTCTGAGTTAATGAACTGCCACAGATAATGGCTCTGGAGGTCTAGCACGTCACCAGCTCCCAGAACTCACATTGCTGTTGCTGCTGTTGCTGTCTGGCTTTTAACTTACTGCTTACGAAAGATTGGCAGAAGTGGTTGCTCATCTGGGCAGGGCTACAAAGATGGTTCAGGGACTAGAACATCTCTCTTTTGAGGAAAGGCTGAGAGCATTGGGTCTTTTTAGTCTGCAAAGGAGAAAACTCAGGGCAACCTCATCCATGCTGATCAATACTTATAGAGTGGGTGTCAGGAGGATGGGACCAGGCTGATCAATACTTAAAGAGTGGGTGTCAGGAGGATGGGACCAGGCTGATCAATACTTCTAGAGTGGGTGTCAGGAGGATGGGACCAGGCTGATCAATACTTAAAGAGTGGGTGTCAGGAGGATGGGACCAGGCTGATCAGTACTTAAAGAGTGGGTATCAGGAGGATGGGACCAGGCTGATCAATACTTAAAGAGTGGGTGTCAGGAGGATGGGACCAGGCTGATGGGACCAGGCTTTTTTCAGTGGTGCCCAGTGACAGCACAAGGGGTAGCAGGCACAGATTTGAACATAAGAAGTTCCATTTAAATACGAGGAGGAACTTCTTTTATCTAAAGGTGATGGAGCCCTGGAATAGGCCCAGAGAGGTGGAGGATTCTCCACCTCTGAAGACACTCAAAACCCACCTGGACATGTTCCTGGTTTGCTAGGTAATCCTGCCTTGGCAGGGGGGCTGGATTGGATCTCCAGAGGTCCCTTCCAACCTCTGCTGTTCTGTGATGTACCAAACTGATTGGTTCTTCTAACATGAAGCAGCAGCTCAGTTGTTCTTTAGAAAATGCATTTATTTTTAATGTTTTTCTCTTTGAGTTTTGCACTGTCCTTAGAAAGCAATCATTCTGTTCTAACAGATATTTGGAGCATATGCTACACATCCCTTCAGGTTTAGTGACCATTACTATGGCACTGGTGAAACATTCCTCTACACATTCAGTCCAAATTTCAAGGTAGGTGGATGTTTGCTTCCTCCAATAACACTTTCAGGTTCCACTTCTGAAACATTCAGAAGGTTTTTCTGAAGACAGCATAATTGAGCTTAGGAGCTCTGCCAGCTGTTAATGAATGCAGTCCTCATCACTTCTTGCTTCTGTTCTAAGCAGAAGCAGCTGTGGTTATCTCAAGTCCTGAGAGGACAGGCTGAGAGGGTTTGCAGTGGCTTGCAGGGAGGAGCAGACCTGGAGCTTTTTATTCTGGAGAGGGGAAGACTGAGAGGGGATCTGATCAATGTCTATAAATAGCTGAGTGCTGGGGGTCAGGAAGGAAGGGACAGGGACAGCCTCTGCTCACCTGTGCCCTGGCATAGGACAAGAGGCAGTGGATGGAAATTACAGCAGAGGAAGTTCCACCTCAACATGAGGAAGAACTTCTTTACTGTAAGGGTCCCAGAGCCCTGGCACAGGCTGCCCAGAGAGGTTGTGGAGTCTCCTTCTCTGGAGCCTTTCCAGGCCTGTCTGGATGTGTTCCTGTGTGACTGAGATAGATTGTCTGGTCCTGCTCTGGCAGGGGGCTTGCACTTGAAGATCTCCAGAGGTCCCTTCCAATCCTTAATGTCCTATGATCCTGTGACTGTCCAAGACTCACTTTGGAAGGCAGGATAGCAGGAAGATGCTATAATTTCACACATGCCTAGGTCCACAGTGACAGCAACCCAGAGATAGGAGTGCTGCTGCAGTACCCCACAATGCTGGTGGCTTATGCATTTTTCAGTACTGAACACATGGTTCCTTTGTAGCAGAGCTCCTGTTGATTAGAGATGCAAGCAGAGCCTAAAACAGGATTAGGGTGCCTTCTTCATTGCTTCAAATCCATTTTGTTCCTTTATTTTCTACCTATTACCTCTTCCTCCTCCCCCTTCAAGGAAAAAAACAAAGTACAATATGGCCACATCAAAAAAATAGCTGTTAGGGGTCACTCCTTAGTAGGTTTAGGATTCAAGAGTCCTCCCAGTTCAAATAGATTTGTTTTTTTCCCTCCTCCCTGCTCAGGTATTCAAGTGGAGTGGAGAGAACACCTACTTCATCAACGGAGACACCAGCTCTCTGGAGCTTGGAGGTGGAGGGTGAGTAAATGATTTTCCAATCATGTAGCCTTTCCTTTATTTTTCTGTTTCAAACGAGAGAGGAAAAATGGCAGTTGAAAGGAAAACTAGTCAGTGAAATGTCCAAATGTGCTTCTGGCACACTGTTCAGGCCAGATGCCTCAGCAATCTGATTTCTGTTACAGACCCAGACCAATTTTCATTGCTTAGAGAGAGTGGCTGTTGTAAGCAAAATAGGTCTTGTAGGGTTGGGGTGTTTTTAAGCTATAAGGAACCCAGATGTTTTGGATAGATACATGTCTCATTGCTGAAGGAGTTGGCCACCAAAAAGTAATCTCTAATGGCAGTTTTGCCATCAGCTTCTGAGGTTTCTCATGTGGTCCTGACTAGGTGGTTGTTTTTCTACTGATTCATAGAATGATAGAATGGTTTGGGTTGAAAGGGACCTCAAAGACCATCCAGTTCCAACCCCGCTGCCATAGGCAGGGACAGCTCCCACTAGAACAGGTTGCTCAAGGCCTCATCCAACCTGGCCTTGAACACCTCCAGGGAGGGGATGTCCACAACCTCCCTGGGCAGGGCAACCTGTGCCAGAGTCCCACCACCCTCACTGTAAAGATTTTCTTTCTAGCATCTGATATTTAGCCTAAATCTCCCTTGATAGAGCAAGGGTACAGACAGTGTTTATTTAGGTCCCAAGGTATGGGTATGGAATCAAGGGCCAAGGCTACAGGAGCCACTAAAGCTTGACTGCATGGGGCATCTGAGCATGGTTTGTATTGGGGTGGTGCAAACACCACTCCCTCTCCTAAAGCAGGAGGGGCTGTGCCCACCTCCAGACAGCCAGCTGGAAGGGCCTCAATGTCCAGTCTGTGGTGCCAGCCTCCCCCACTGCTGGTGGTGTAGACAGCTTAATGGCACTGGAGAGGGTGGGCACATGCCAGGCCCTGGCTCACTGCTGCAAACAGGCAGGAGGGGACTGCTCCATCAGCTTCTTGTTCACTAAGCACTTTGCTGGGACTGAGCACTTCACATTTGGTCTAAGGGCTCCTCAGACCTTAGATTCCTTCATATCATTCCTCTGGTGGTTTCTGCAGCATTTTCAGTGTTCAGGAGAGACAGGGACCTGCTTGAAAGAGTCCTGTGGAGAGCCACGAGGATGACTGGAAGACTTGAGCATCTCCCCTATGGAGAGAGACTAAGAGCCCTGGGGCTGTTTAGTGTGGAGAAGAGAATGCTGAGAGGAGATCTGAGCAATGTGTACAAATCTCTGAGGGGTGGGTGTCAAGTGGCTGGGGCCAAGCTCTTTTTGGTGGTGCACAGCAATAAGCCAAGGAGCAATGGATACAAACTGGAACAGAGAAGGTTTCAGCTCACCATAAGGAGGAACTTCTTTACAGTGAGGGTGCCGGAGGCCTGGAGCAGGCTGCCTGGAGAGGTTGTGGAGTCTCCTTCTCTGGAGACTTTCCAAACCCAACTGGGTACATTCCTGTGTGAACTACCTTGGGTGATGCTGCTTAGGCAGAGGAGTTGGACTGGCTGATCTCTGGAGGTCCCTTCCAACCTCCAAGGTTCTGTGACATCCTGAAGTGTGTTGTGTGTTTCCCTTCTAGCGGCCGGTTCGGCTTATGGTTAGATGCAGATCTGTATCACGGGCGAAGCAACTCCTGCAGCACCTTCAATAATGACATCTTATCTAAGAAAGAAGATTTCATAATACAGGATGTGGAAGTATGGACATTTGAATGAAACACTGACTGCCTTAAGGACTGGATCCATTGGGCACTTAAAAGCTAACTGGAAGGTGCAGGCTGCCTCACAACCTTACACGCTTCTTCCTCAAGTTTGTACCAGAGCATGACTCCACCAACCAACCTAAGGAGAAACAGGGAGCTGGTTCTGAGAGGCAGTAAGAGACAGAACAGCAAGAGATCAGCCTGAAGTGTTTTTTACTTCCTCTTCCAACACTTCTCCATCAGAGCTACGATGCTTATGAAAAACATTTCATGGTGTGTAAGTCGAAAACTTTTTTTTTCCTGTAACCGTGAAAGAGGTCCTGTGGGAAAACTCTGGCTAGTACATTCCATCTGCATTTACCTTCCACCTACAAATGCTAACCAAAAATAAAAGGTTACTTTATACCAAAATCTGCAGCATACTGTTTGCCATGGAAAACAATCAGAAGCAGGTGTGCACAGCACTTAAGGGAACATGTTTTTAATTCTTTTTTTTTTATTTATTGTTGTTGTATAGCACGGTTTGGTTTGGGGTTTTGTTTTTTTTTTTTTGTATGTATAAGGAGGTTTTGTTTTGTTTTGTTTTTTAATGTTTCAAATCTCAAGTTTGATAATTACTGTTCAGGTAGGTCTCTTGTGCATTTTGCATTTATTCCCAATCGATTTCTTTGATTTCTTAAGTTAATTTTTTTATATGTATATATATATTATTTTGTAAATGAGATCTGGGTTTCATTTTTGCCCCTAATCCAAAGGGTTTGTTTTCTGGCAGAAACACTTGAGTGCATAATTCTAGTTTGGGTTTGTTGGGTGTTTTTCCCCGAGCTGAGGAGAGAAGGTATCCAGATAGTGCTTCTCATGAACTCTGCTGCCACATTCCTGTTCCCAGAGGATTGTTTTGGCAGGGTGTGGAGAGCTTGGGCGAAGTGCCACACGCTACAGACTGCATCGGCTCTGTTGCAGTCAGCAGAGTTGGGGCAGCATGCTCTGAGCATCTGCCCCTAGTGTTACTGGGCTGTTTACAAAGGGACGTTTCTGAGAGGGTTGTTTTTCTGTAGCACCACCAAGTGATTCAAAGTAAGCCACCCACTGTGCTTTTATGAGCACTTCTCCACCGATTAAAGAATATTTGCTTTGCTAAGGAGAAAACACAATTGAGATAGAGAGAAGAATGCCATTTGCCCAACAGGCCAGGTCATGTTAGTGGAATACTTACTCTCTTAGTAATCATATATATGATTTCCTTCCTCAAAAAGACTTGAAGCAGCAGGCTGGGTTAGGATTTGTCAGGCAACTAAATATTCTTTGGTTTTCATGAAACAGTCAGATATTACACACAAACAATGCTGGAGAGAAAAAAGGCTTCATGTCACAAAATCTCACTCCTTTGGTAAACAGAGTGTGACAGAGGGCTGGCAGCCTCACTGCTAGCTACAGAATTCTGCCTTCCTGTGAAGCTGGGGGGTTGTTGACACTATCCAGAGCCAACCAGCGTTAGGTTGCTGCCCTGCCCTTGGCCTCAGACCTGTCCTTGTCCTGAGAAAGGCAGGTTTTAGAAATGGTAGAGTGCTTCCATGCATTAAACCAGTACAACCTAATTTGGGAACCTTACTAACAGAGTAACCCAGCTCCATTTAGTTTCTGCTCTGCCCTTTTTCGATAGATTAAAACCCAAACAGCCAAAAGCCAAGTGGCTTTCTCTCAAAAGCACTACTGAATCTTAACCCTGCACAGAAATTGCACAGTCTGACAACCAATGCTGTATCCAGTGAGCCTGTACCACGCTGCACATGAGCTTTATCACACTTCCCCTCTGCTCCAGCCAGAAGTGAACTTCTTATGCTGTGAAATGTTTTGGAAGTTGCTAGCAGCATAAAGCTTTGAAGAGACCATAGCAGCATAATGCTCTGAAGGGAATGCTGATGCTGTTTGCTCCTTCAAACGGTGCCAGACCACTACCAAAAAAATCCCTGATCCAACCAAGTTTCAACATTTGCCATACATTTCACTATTGCTACTCAGCAGTTTACTCCATGATGTTATCCTTGTCAGAGCATATCTTAAACGCTGTGGTCTGTATTCCAAACAGTGGTGTTCAGTCAGAACTCTGTGAGCCTTGAGACGATGGATATTTAATATATGTAATGCAGTGCTATCACCATATTTTCAATAAAGGAATTTATGCATTCAGAAGCTTCCTATGGGTCTTTGCTCTTTCATTCACAAATGTTTTGAAAATGAGAGGATGCACCTGAAGTTACAGGTTCTGCTGACCATTAAAAAATATATCTGGCTAGCAGATGGAGAGAGGTGATTCTGACACTCTGCTCTGGTGAGACCTTACCTGGTGTGCTGGGTCCAGCTATGGGATCCCCAACACAAGAGACATGCTGGAGCAGGTCCAGAGAAGGCCATGAATATGGTAAGAGGGCTGGAGCACCTCTCCTATGGGGACTGGCTGAGAGAGTTGGGGCTCTTCAGCCTGGGAGCTACATTTCAGTATCTGAAGAGGACTTACAGCAAGGCTGGGGAGGGACTGTTTAGAAGAGGTTGGAGTGACAGGATGGGAGGCAATAGTTTGAAACTGAAGCAGGGGAGATTTAGGTTGGACATTGAGAAATCTCTTCACAATGAGAGTGGTGAAACACAGAAACAGGCTGCCCAGGGATGTGGTTGAGGCCCCATCCCTGGAGACATTCCAGATCAGACTTGGTATGGCCCTGGGCAGACTGACCAAGTTGGAGGGACTTCTGAACATCATCGAGCCCTCCCTGTGGCAGAGCAGCAGCATCCAGAGTGAGTCACAGAGGAATGTGTCCAGGTGGGTCTAGAATGCCTCCAGCGATGGAGACTCCACAACCTCTCTGAGCAGCACTGTGCAGTGCTCTGCCACCCTCAAAGTGCAGAATTTTCCCCTTCTGTTTATGCAGAACCTCCTGTGTCACAAAGCTGTAACCTTGTGCTGAACTTACCCTTGGTTACGTGAAGGAAGGCCCTGAGACTGCTGCATCCTGTGAAAAATAAGATGGGCACGTTTGTCAGCAGAAGGTGCATCCTGTGGAAAATGAAGTAGCCACATTCACCAGAAAAAGCTGCAACCATGAGATAAGGAGAGGAGCTGCCATCCTGGAGACACAGAAAGGATCCAGTGGGGGACCTCAGACCCAAGTATCACTATCATGTGAGAGGAGGGAAACTTAGATTGCAAGGGTGTCATTGCCAGGAGATGTCTTTTCTTTGAGTTGCCTCTCCAGAGCAACCCAGCTTGAGCTGGTCTTCTGCTGTGCCACCTGGCGTTGATGCCCTAGACTGCTGCAGGAAACTTAGGGTGAAGAAACCTCTTTGGCATTGGTCCTTGGCTTTTGTTGGTATATGGCATGCAGCAGTGGCATTAAGGAAAAGCAAACTGTGAGTGCACGTGGAACTCATCCGGGATGTCCCTGTGTACAGCAGGGGGCTTGGACTGGGTGTTGCCTGTGGAGGGCCCTTCCAACCCAGCGTGTTCTCTGTGAAAGGGAGCAAGCTGCCTGTCAACCTTGCTTTGAGTGAGAGGGTGGTAAATTTTTCTTAACGTAGAGTAAGAGGAAAATGACAGCGATTAGTGATTTTTCTCTGAGGAGGAGGACAACAGCCTGATCCTGCAGGGTCAGGCACCTGTACTGCAGTGGTGCAGGCTCCTGGGTACCCAGGCAAGTGCAGGTCCTTGGCCTCGTGCTGGTTTTGGTGTGGTTTTGGCTCCAGATGTTTTGTATGAGGCTGGCTTAAAAGCAAAGTGAACCCAGGTGCTTTTGGGATAATCCTTGTCTGTAAACTTTGAAGATGGGATCAGAGAAAAGGAGCGGATCAGGTCGCTGTGAGGTTGCCTCTTGCTCTGCAGGCCAGCAAGTGCCGGCGATTGCTTTGGTATGAAAGAAATGTGGATTTAAAAATCCCTGCGAGTGTTTCAAAGCTTCAGAGATGTGGTAGAGGGATGTGGTTTAGCAGCAGGCTTGGTAGGGTTAGAGAATGGTTGGACCTCGTGAGCTTAAAATATTCTTTCACCCAAAATGATTGTTCGAGTCCGGGAAACATCCCGGGTCAGGCTGGACGGGGCTCTGAGCAACCTGCTATAGCCGCTTGCTTGCTTAGAGGACCCTGCCCATGTCGGGAGTGATTGCAGAAGCAGCGATATGCCTGCCGGAGCTGCCGCCACTGGGTCACAGCGCCGGCGCCCCGGCCCAGCAGCTCCGCGGCCGCGCAAGGCCGCAGCGGGCGCTCCCGCGGTGCCAGCGCACCCCCTAGCGGCAGAGGTGGCGGTCGTGCAGGCTGCGAGGGCAAGGGCGCTGCCCCGCCCCTGCTTCCTCCGCCGCTAGGGGGCGGGCGCAGGCGAGCCTGGCGGCGGCAGCAAGGAGCGGCCGGGGGGCGGAGGCCATGGCCGGGGAGGAGGCTGCAGGCGCCGCTGCCGCTGAAGGCAAGGGAGCCGGGAACGGCGGCAGCTACGACCGCAAGTGCGTGTTCTGCAGGATCGCTCGCCGGGAGGAGCCGGGCACGGCGCTGTTCCCCAGCGAGGTGAGAGAGAGGAGCTTCCGCGGCCCTTCGGCGCTGGCCTTCTCCGCGCTGCCGGAGGTGCGGGCCGAGCCGGCTGCGAGGCAGCGGCGCTTGTCGGCACGGAACGGCGGCTGCTGCTTGTTCCTGGGTGTCAGTCAGGAGGCGAACCCGTGCTGCCCGGTGCTGGGGCCTGCAGAGAAGGCAGGGCCGCGGCAGAGGGGAAGGGCCCGGGGGGTGCCCTCGGGGCGGGCGGTCGAGCCCTGCCGCCGGGTGCGGGTCGGGGCTTGGTGCCTGCCTCTGGCTGAGGCCGCGCCTGGGCTGCGCTCCCTAAGGCTCGGCTCCGGCTCCTGTGCGGACGGGAGTCAGGCGTTGATGGGAAGGAAAATACCCTGCTGGCCTTAAACGTGGGCACAGCACCGAGGAGCCCTGGCTGCCGGGGGTCAGCTGAGGACACAAACGGTGCTTTAAGATCTTTCTGTAGGCTACCTGCAAACCCCTTGATTTTGGATAGTTCAAACTCGACCTCAAGGGTCACACCGAGATAGAGAAGACACTTCTCTTTTGCCAATTTCCTCTCCCTAACCAGTGTACTACGTTTGCATCCTTTTCTTTTTCTTTTTCTTTTTTTAATTTTTTTAGTATGAAGACCTCGTGTGCTTTAAGGATATCAAACCTGCTGCCCCCCACCACTACCTGGTGGTGCCGGTGGAGCACCTGGGAAACTGCAAAACGCTGAAGACAGAACACATACCACTAGGTAAGGCTGCAAGTCTGCCTTCAGCTTGAAGGAAGTAATTTTGCAGAGCCTTGAATACTCTGCTGCTAAGTCAGTTGTATCTCTGAACACTGGTTGAGGCCCTAAACGTGAACATGAGGCAGCAGTGTGCCCAGGTGGGCAGGAGAGCCACTGGCATCCTGGCCTAGATCAGCAATAGTGTGGCCAGCAGGAGCAGGGAGGTTGTTCTGACCCTGTACTCAGCACTGGTCAGGCCACACCTTGAGTGCTGTGTCCAGTTCTGGGCCCCTCTATTCAAGAGAGATTTTGAGGTGCTGGAAGGTGTCCAGAGAAGGGCAGCAAGGCTGGGGAGGGGCCTGGAGCACAGCCCTGTGAGGAGAGGCTGAGGGAGCTGGGGGTGTGCAGCCTGCACAAGAGGAGGCTCAGGGCAGAGCTCATTGCTCTCTGCAGCTACCTGAAGGGAGGTTGTAGGCAGCTGGGGTTGGGCTCTGCTGCCAGGCACCCAGGGACAGAAGAAGAGGACACAACCTCAGGCTGTGCCAGGGTAGGTTCAGGCTGGGTGTTAGGAAGTTCTTCAGAGCAAGAGAGATTGGCATTGGAATGGGCTGCCTGGGGAGGCGGTGGAGTCCTCATGCCTGGAGGTGTTTAAAAAAAAGGCTGGATGGGGCACTTGGTGCCAGGGGTTAGTTAATTAGAAAGTGTTAGGTGGTAGGTTGGACTCGATGATCTTAGAGGTCTTTTCCAGCCTGGTTAATTCTGTGGGTCTGTGGGAATAGGTGGTGGGAGTCAGTGCAGGTAGGGACTTCCACTTCCTGGCAACTCCTCTCTGCTATTGTAGAACAGCACAGGGGGTTTGTGCAGTTCTAGAATAAGGTAGCACTAGTGTGTGAAATCTCTTTTGTTTGCATGGAGCAGAAAGGCCTCTGCACTTTGTTAGAATTGCAGCTTTGTTTTTAGAAGTGTTTCTTTTCTGCTTTGTTGTGTTTCAGAAATTTCTATGTGCATTTAAATTGTGGGAAGAGTTATGAAAGAGTTTTATGAAATGTGTGTTTTAAGTGCTACATTCCCTTTTGGAACAAAAGGGAGTGAGAGAAAAAGGGTGTTCCAATAAACTTCAGTTATTTTGTAAAAGATAAAATTCTAAAGTACAGAATTATAGAAGTGTTTTAGAATTGAGAAAGACTTTTAAGATCATCCAGTCCCACCATTTTCTAGCTCTGCCAAGGCTGCTGCTAAACCATGTTCCTCAGCACCACATCTCTGCCTATTTGTAACACCTTCAGGGATGGGGACTCAGGCACCTCCCTGGGCAGTCTGTGCCAGTCTTCCAGAACCTTTTCACAGAAGTAAGTTTCTTCTAATGTCAGCCAGAATGGAAGTTTTTCTGCCCTAACTGGTACCATAGAATTGCCTTGGTTGGAAAAGCCCTTTAAGATCATCCAGTCCAACCATTCTCTGCATCTCCCAAGCCTAGTGCTAAACCACATCCCTCAGCACCACACCTCTGCCTATTTGTAACACCTTCAGGGATGTGGACTCAAGCACCTCCCTGGGCAGCCTGTGCCAGTCTTCCAGAACCCTTCCACAGAAGAAGTTTCTTCTAATGTCTAGCCTAAACCTTCCCTAGTGCAACTTGAAGCCATTTCCTCATCCTAATACTTTTTACCACCTAGCTCCAGTCTCCTTTTAGGGAGTTGTAGACAGCAATGAGGTCTCTCCTCAGCCTCCTCTTCTCCAGACTAGACACCCCCAGTTCCCTCAGCTGCTTCTCATCAGACCTGTTCTGCAGACCCTTCACCAGATTTGTTGCTCTCCTCTCAAGCTATGATTAATTTTTGATGGGCTTAGGGATTTGTTTGTTTGTTCTTAAGAAAGCATTGTCTTGGAATTAGTTTCACAAGAAATGCCCAGCTAAGTGTGTTGAGTAACAGAAGAAACCACAGCCATCCATACATGGAGAGATTCCACCTTAGGGAAACTTGCAAGCAATGCAAGCAAAGAGTTGTGTTGTGTTACAAATCTTGCATCCCAGTTTCTGATTTAAGGGACACTAGGGTAGTTTTGTCCTGGAATAACTTCTCTGTGTGTTTGACTCCAAGACACTGACAATTCCTTAGACTTTTGCCATAAGTTTTTGTGTGACCTGGAGTACTGCACCCAGTTC
>VWYK01038457.1:0-14072 GCA_013399775.1 Semnornis frantzii | reverse complement strand
TGGGTTAATGGTTGGACTTCATATTTTCCATTGTTTTCCAATATTAACAACTCTGTGGTTCTTAGATTCTCTGAAAACATGAGCAGTGACTGACCAGTTCTGGACCAGTTCTGGGTTGCAGGAGCCATCATTGTTTTCTCACTTATGCAGAATGATTCCAGATGAAGAGCAGAACCCAGTTGGTGGAATTATCAGCAATAAATATTTGTAATTTATGTAAATGAAGCTGCCCAGAACTGTCTCATCTTTTTTTTTTTTTTTTTTTCCCCTACAAAGGCAGCAGACAGCTTCAGTTTTCTAAGCCTTTTGACCCTGAGGCTTACATTTGGAATTCCATGCCAATAGATACCACATAATTATTATTTCAATTAGAAAAGCTGCAAAAATATTCTGCTGAATCCACAGAGGGCCATGTCCTACCATGGGTACAACGGAGTTTTACTGAGCACAGCTGGCTTTTAGCTCCAAACAAGCTCAAGATTTTGACATGGCAACCTCACGTTGCAGCATGAATTTACTGAACATGTTTCAGAGTCAATGTCTCATCTTTTTGTAGGGGTTGGAAGGGACCTCTGCAGATCATCTGCTAAAGCAGGGGCACACACAGCACATTGCCCAGCATCACAGGGTCCAGGTGAGTTTGGAATCTTACCAGAGAAGGAGACTCCACAACCTCTCCGGGCAGCCTGGTCCAGTGCTCCAGTCTGAATCCCAGGTGACCACAATATTCCACCATTAACTACTGAAAATTACACTTTGAATTTGTTGTGGGTTAACCTGGCAGGCAGCTAAATACCACAGAGCTGCACACCCAGTCTGTCACAGGCAGATGGAGGAGAGTACAGGAAAAAGAGAGTTTAATAGTACAGAAAATTGCAATAATAATAATAGTAACAACAGCAACAATAATGATACACAAAACAAATAAGGCACAGTGCAATTGCATTCAATTTCAGGAGCTTCACTGCAAGTACATTGAGGTGCAGGAGAAGGGCAGCAAAGCTGGTGAAGGATCTAGAAAGGAAGTCATATGAGGAACAGCTGGGGGAACTGGGATTGTTTAGTCTGTAGAAAAGGAAGCTGAGGGGAGACCTTGTTGCTCTGTACTACTCTCTGAAAGGAGGTTACAGTGAGGTGGGGATTGGTCTTTGCTCTCTCATATAGGTGATAGGATGAGAGGAAATGGGCTGGAATTGTGCCAGGGGAGGTTTAGGTTGGATATTAGGAAAAAATTTTCTACTGAAAGAATGGTCAGGCATTGGAACAGGCTGCCTGTGGAGGTGATGGGGGCACCATCCCTGGAGGTGTTCAAGGAACACGTGGACATGGCACTTCAGGACATGGTCTAATGGCTATGGCAGTCTTAGGCTGACATTTGGACTTGATGACCTTAGAGGTCTTTTCCAAGTGAAACAATTCTATGATTCAATGATTACATGAATTGTTCACCTGCCCACTGACCAATGCTCAGTCAGTTCCCAAGCAATGACCTGGCTCTCCTATCTTACTCTTCCCAGTTTGTAGACTGGCTGTGGCTTTATATAGTCTGGAATATCCATTTGGCCAGTTGGGGTCAGCTGTCCTGGCTATGTTTCCTCAAAGTTTCTTCAGTAGTAGTAGGGTGAGAAGATGACAAGTTCTTGACTTAGTAGGAAGGCTAATTTGTAACAACAAACCCATCAGTGTGTTATCAATGTCATTTTCATTCCAAACCCAAACCACAGCAGGGCACCAGCTATCAATCCCTGCTATCAATCCAGGCTGGGGGATGAAGGGAGAGAGCAGCCCTGTGAAGGACTTGGCAGGGCTGGTGGATGAAAAGCTGGACATGAGCTGGCAATGTGTGCTCACAGCCCAGAACTAACTTTGTCCTGTGCTCATCCCCAGCAACATGGGCAGCAGGTGGAGGAAGAGGATTCTTCCCCACTGCTCCTTGCTGCTGAGACTCCACTTGCAGTGCTGGATCCGGCTCTGGAGCCCTCAGCACATGACACATATGGAGCTCTTGGAGCAGGGCCAGAGGAGGCCACAGCAATTATTGAGGGCTGGAACCCCTCTGCGAGAGGACAGGTTGAGAGAGTTGAGGTTTTCAGCCTAGGGAATACAAATCTCCAGGAGACCTTATTACAGCCTTTCAGTACATAAGAGGGTCTTATAAGCAAGCTAGGGACAGACTTTTTAGCAGGTTCTGTTGTGACAGGACAAAGTGTGATGGGTTTAAACTGAAAGAGGGAGATTTAGACTAGAGAGAAGGATGAAAGTGGTTACACTGAGAGTGGTGAGACTGTGCCCCAGGTTCTCCAGAGAGGTGGTAGATGCCTCATTCCTGGAACCATTCCATGTAAGGTTGATTTGGGGCTCTGAGCAACCTGCTGTAGTTGCAGAGGGGGTCAGTCTAGATGACCTTTAAAGGTCCCTTCCAACCTGAACCATTCTGTGATTCTGTGATCTATGTTTTAAGTGCTGAGACACATTTCTAGGGGCTGGGAAAGCACCAAAATAATAGATGATTTGTTTCGAAGATAATGCAAAACACCAAATAGGTCATTAGGGAATAATTTGATTTGAGGAAACATTACCACAGAGCCAAATGAATAGATTAATGGCATCATTTTGCTATTTCTTTTGTTTCATTGTTTGCAAACATATCACAGAAAACATTTGCAGAATGAGAGCATTTTTGTTGTGTTCCATCATCTACCAGTGTAAATATAGCCATTTGCTTCATTTTATAAGCAGTTAAATTACTCTGAGTCCTCCTATACTTTGGTGAATAAAAGATGTCTGTGTTAGGATTTAAGTGCCCTTCTTCCTCTCATCACTAAGGGCATGTTTGTGCTTTCCCAAGGGATGCAACATGATGCAGACTTACTGAGGATTGCTGTCTGGACAAGAGGAGGCTGAAAGGAGACCTCGTTGCTCTCTATGACTCCCTGAAAGGAGGTTGGAGTGAGGTGGGTATCAGTCTCTTGTCTCTAGTATCAGGTGATAAAATGAGAGGAAACTGCCTGAAATTCTGTCAGGGGAGGTTTAGGTTAGATATTAGGAAAAATTTCTTTCCTGAAATAGTGGACTGGCATTGGAACAGGTTGTTTAGGTAGATGGTGGAAGACCTATCCCTGGAAATATTCAAGATCAAACTTGCTGGGGCCCTGAGCAACCTGATCTAGTTGCAGATGTCCCTGCTTACTGCAGGGGGCTGGACAAGATGACCTTCAAGAATCCCTTTCAACTCGATGCATTCTGTGGTTCTTTGAATTGCTACACAACAGGAAAACAGGCAGCTCATCAAACATTCCATAAACATTTAAGAGCTTTATAAAAACAGGGAAATAAGTTCAAAGATGCATTTGGACTTAATTAGCTATTAATTTGAATATGAGACTTGGACCATGGCTTAGTTCTCTGCCCTAATTTTATCTACCTAAGCTAGAGGATCTTTCTTTGTAGCTCTGAAAAGTGCAGCTGGCTAAGAGCATTGTTCCCAGGGCTGTTTGTGCCCCTCCTGACACCACCAAGGTTACTTGTGAATAAGAAGCACGTTTGCTTCTGCCACATCAGAAAACAATTAATCTTCATTGTTTACCAACCAGGAATAATCAAAAGGAGTAGGGAAAGAAACTCTGTTTTCAGGTACCTATGAAGACATTACAGAAGCAAAGGCAAACATGCAGACTAAAGCTGAGGAAAGCTCCTAGGCTGCCTCTTAAAGGCAAAGAAAGATATGGGGGATTTTTACAAACAGATTAATATTTTTCATGTTTCAGTGAAGATATATTCGATGGTGCAAACTCCAGCTGTATAGAAAAGCCTTTCAGAATCTGCTCTGGAAGTAGTTAAAATTGGAACAGATATAGAGGAGGAGGTTGTAGTGAAGTGAGGTTTGGTCTCTTTTCCCCAGTATCAGGTGATAGAATGAGAGGAAATGATCTGAAATTGTGCCAGGGGTAGCTTAGGTTGGATATTAGAAAATATTTCTTTTCTGAAAGAGTGGAATAGGTTGCCCAGGGAGGTGGTCGAGTCACCATCCCTGGGGGGCTTCAAGGAATCTGTGGACATAGTACTCTGGGACATGGTTTAATGGCCATGATGGGCTTAGGTTGACAGATGGGCATCTGGATCTTAGTGGTCTTTTCCAACCAAAACAGGTCTGTGACTTTCTGATTCTACAAGAGCTGATTTATTTGTTTGATTGTTTATTGTTAGGCTTGATTTGCAAAGGTGATTAATAACAAAATTTGGCTCCTTTTTGCTGGAGTGGAAAAGCAGTGCCATGAGTAACCCAGAATGTAGTTGCAAAGTAGGGACACTGCTCATCACCATCGTTACAGGAGGAGCTAACTAATTAGCTTTGATCACTGTCCAGAAATTGAAAGCATTGAACATCTGACTCCACACTAAACTGAGGGCTAGAAAAAAATAAAGGGTTTATAACCCCACTACTGTTGGATATTAGGAACAACTTCTTCCCCAAAAGGGTTCTTAGGCACTGGCCCNGAGGAACAACTTCTTCACCAAAAAGGTTGTCAACTGCTGAAACAGGCTGCCCAGGAAAGTGGTGGAGTCCCCGTGCCTGGAGGAGTTTCAAAGCCATGTAGATGTGGTGCTGAAGGATGTGGTTTAGTGGTGACTTGGCAGTGCAGGGTTAATGGTTGGCCTAGGTGATCTGAAAGCTCTCTTCCTACCAAAACAATTCTGTGATTCTATGAAATTAGGCAGTGCTCTGCCCAAACCATAAAGCACTGAGTTCAGTGGGCAGAAACTGAAATCCAGCTGGTCCGGAAAAGCCTGAGTAGTTCCTTATTTTCAGCTGATGAGCAAGGAAGACTAAATTTCAGGATCTGTGCCAAACCATGCAAGGAGTCAAAGACCTCTACATGTGGTGGGCACCCAGAGCCTAGTATGTCAGGTGAGAAACTGAGTTTTCTTTCTGAGAAGACATGAGATGTTCTCACCATGCAATTTTCTACAATAGTATGTGCTCAAGAATTGGACTCGGAGGCTTGCTGAGTCTGAGTGGAGAGGAGATGGAAGGAAGAGGAGAGAAGATGGAGAGCAGGATTTCTGGGCTCCCCTCAGTTCAAGAGACACAAGGAACTAGTAGAAAGAAACCACTGAAGGCTCCAAAGATACTGAGGGAACTGGAACATCTCTGTGAGGTGGAAAGGCTGAGAGACTTGGAGGTGTTTAGCCTGGAGAAGAGAAGCCTGAGAGGCAATCTTCTCAGTGCTGATCAATAGCTAAAAGGTGGGGGCCAGGTTTTTATCAGTGGTCCAGTGATAAGACAAGAAGATGCAAACTGGAGTACAGGATGTTTCATCTGAGCAGAAGAAACTTCTTTGCTGTGAGGGTAGTCCTGGAGCAGGCTGCCCAAAGAAGTTGTGGAGTGGAGAGATTCCAAACCCACCAGGATATTGTGATCCTGGGCATCCTGCTGTGGGTGACCCTGCTTTAGTAGTGGGGTTTGACTGGATGATCATCAGAGGTCCCTTCCAAATCCCAGCACTCAGAAATTCTGTGATTCCAAAAGAAAGAAAACAAGAGTACTACTGGTTTCTGTCTGGCCAGTCCAGTCCCAGAGGTACTCTCTCAAAGCACACAGAGTCACAGAGTGTTGAAAGAGCTGTCCCCTGATTAGCTTCTGGATCTAGGTGAATAATGTACAAACCCTGGGTACAAGCATTCTGGCCAAAAAAAAATAAAATACTACAGCAAGGTTCAATACTGCTGGGTGGTAGCTTCTGAGTGGGTTTTAAAAGATAGAACATTAAAAACAGATTTATATACCAAACCCAGATTTATATACCAAAACCAGACTTATATACCTAAATGCTGCAACTGCTGGATAACTTTCTTGGGTTCAACATCAGAAGTTTCATGTGGTACTTCCAGGCTACAAATCCCTGCTCTGCAGTAGCTCCCTGGACTATATTTAAGCTGGGAAAGATACTTCAAGGCTACAAAGCCCTGCTCTACAGCAGCACCCTGCAGTAGACTTAAGCTGGAAAAGGGTAGATTTTGACTGGATATGAGGAAGAGATTTTCTACAGTGAGTGTGGTGAAAAACTGGAGCAAGTTGCCCAGGGTGGTCATGGATGTCCCTTCCCTGGGGATGTTTAGGGCCAGGTTAGATGGAGCCTTGAGCAACCTGGTCTAGTGGAGGATGTTTCTGTCCATGCCTGTGGTGGTTGGAACTAGCTGATCTTTAAGGTCCCTTCCAACCCAAATCATTTTATGATTCTATGACAACTTCCTTTAGCAGAAAACATTCAGCTAGAGGATGGTTTTTCACAAGCTAACAAAGGTAAATCTTCCACCAATGCTAAGCACAGAGCATAGAATATCATTGGGGAGAAAATAACAACACAAACCAAAACAAACCCAAAGCAACCACCACACATGCTGACAATCAAATAAAACATTAAAAATAAAAAGTGATGCAGTTTGTAAGCAATATCAGCAGGACAACAAAATACCTGCCTGAGATTCAAATCCTAACCTAGCATTCTGCACACTGTTAAAAGTTCTTTCTACATGGAAGTTTTTCCCACAGAATTTATCCTGGAGTATCTAAGCCTTGTGCAGCTGCTCCCCTGCTACTCTCTGATTATCTGAGAAGCCAGCTGAAAGCTCAGCTTTAGGCTTCTCCTTTTTCATCTGCTGTTGCTTTGCTGTAGTTATTTGATGAAATGCTGCATGACAAAGAGACACAGTTCAGAGCATAAACAGAAATACCCTTGGAGAAGTATTTAAAACCTTAGACATGTTATTAAACTGCTCACCAGTGGTTGTAGTCTCCAATGATGTTGCTCCCAGTGGTGCCAGAATGCTGCAAAGATCCCTGGGTGTGATACATGATTTCAAGTGGAAAATGGCCTCAAGTTGCACCAGGGGAAGTTTAGATGAGAAATTATGAACAATTTATTTACTGAAAGAGTGGTCAGGCACTGGAACAGGATGCCCAGGGAGGTGATGGAGTCAGCATGCTTGGAAGTCTTCAAAAAATGTGTAGGCATGGTACTTCAGGTTATGGTTTAATGTCCATGGCAGTCTTGGGTTTATTGTTGTACCTGATGATAATGGAGACATTTTCCAACCTCTATGATTCTATGATAAGGTCATAAAAAATAAGGGAGTACATGCTGGTAGTTGGAGTGGTTATTTCAGATGAGTCAGAGAGTAGTGTGGGCAGAAGTCCTTTTCAAAATGGAGGACTCTGCAAGAATCACAGAATGACAGAATGGTAGGAGTTGGAAGGCACCTCTGGAGAACATTTAGTCCAACCCCCATGCTAAAGCAGGGGTGTCCACAGCACATTGCCCAAGGTCACAATGTCCAAGTGGGTTTGGAATCTCTCCAGTGAAGGAGACTCCACAACCTCTCTGGGCAGCCTGCTCCAGGTCTCCGGCACCCTCACAGCAAAGAAGTCTCTCCTCATGTTCAGATGGAACCTCCTGGCTTCCAGTATGTGTCTGTTGTCCCTTGTACTATCACTAGGCACCACTGAAAAGAGTCTGGCCCTATCCTCTTGACCCCCATCCTTTAGGTATTGATCAACATTGATCAGATCCCCCCTTAGGCTGCTCTTTTCCATGCTATACAGCCCCAGGTCTCTCAAACTTTCCTTGTCACAGAGACACTGAGTCCCCTCAACATCTTTATAGCCTCCACTGAACTCTCTCCAGAAGTTCCCTGTCTCTCTTAAACTGGGGAGTCCAGAACTGGGCAAAATACTCCAAATGTGGCCTCACCAGGCCAGAGTAGTGGGGGAGAAAAACCTTTCTTGACCTGCTGGCTACACTCTTCTTTATGAACCTCAGAATACCGTTGGCCTTCTTGGCCACCAGGGTACATTGCAGGCTCATAGTGATCCTGGATGCAGTGGTCATCTGCTGGGACACTCCAGACTGAGACAAGGGGATAGAATGTTGATATCCAATATGTCACTCATCACCTAGTAGATCTGCCCAGCAGTTTCAAGCAGCAGCAAGTCTCACTCTGTGTCTAAGAGAGACAAGACAGTGAAAAACAAAGAAGAAGGAGGGGAAAAAAACCTACAAGAAGCTTTAGAAATAATTAGATCTGTAGATTAAGGCAGCTCAAGGTCCTGTTGTGCTGCCAAAGCAGAACTTTACGAGGGAGCTTTGTGCTGTTTACACAGCGCATGGCAACGTTTCTTCTAGGTAACCACTTAAGGAGCTGAACAAAAAAGATGATTTTTTGGTTAGAGAAGATGGTCTTCGAATAAAATGAAGCATAACTATTCAACAGGCTGAGAATGCTTTGAGACAGTCTGTTGGGACAGATGGTTGCTTAACAAGGATGGTCTCCTGACCAGGTTTCTCTGCCTGCATTCCAGGTACCCGCATGCAAGGAAGCAGATCCCATGTGCCATTTCAAATGGGTATTGATTGTGCCAATGGGGAGAGGGAGAGAGAGAGAGAAAGGTCCATCTTTGATAAAGAATTTGATTTGATGATCACTCACAGACCACACCACACGAAGTCTTGACACTGCCTCTTCACTCTAATTACTTGGTGAGCCATCTGGTGCACCTGCTGTTGCAGCAAGGCAGGAATAACAATTTTACACCCTCCCTCCCTTTTCTTTTCCTTTTTCCTTCACACTGAGATGGATCTTTTAAGTGAACATCCACCTGACATGGCCAGACAGTGCAGATGTAGACGCAGGTGCAAACTCGGTCAACCATGCCTCCAGATGGCTCTTGCTTATTAAGACAGCCAAAGTAATAACCCCAGACAAAGGATATCCAAGAGAAAGAAAAACAACCAAGACCATACTGCAGGAAAGCACTAGCTTCAGAGATGGAGTGTATGAGGATCCCAAAGATGTAATCAGCTTTGAATCTGTGGTGAAAATGGGGCTGGTCAACCCCCCCTCTCACACACACCTTTGAAATTTGGATGATAAAGACAGATTGATAATTGAGCAATCAGGGGGAAATGGTTAAAATGCAACAGCCTGTCCTAAAAGCTGATTATGTAAGTGCCAAGAGCTAGGTGCCAAAATGCAAGCCATGGGCTTCCTTTTCTCCTGCTAAGTCATATGCTCTGCAACTGAGAAAGCCAAGAGACAAAAGCAATAGGATATTTTGTAGTCTGGTTTCTTTTAACATCAGAAGGATCACACTTCCCATGGCTGAACTCCAGGCAAGCATAAACAAGCGACCGAAAACCAAGCAATTCTGCCCTCCCTCAACCTCTCCCTTTAATATCTTTAATTACTGGCTCACAAAGTGTGAAAGTTCAAAGGAATGAGTTCCAGGCTTGGGAAGCTGTCTCACTAAACAAGTTCATTTGAGCAGAAGCAGCTCGCAGGAGTCCAGAGGCCACCTCTGCTTCCACAATTGAATGAGCTTCTCCTTGTTAACCCCAATGCTCTACAGGGGAAAGTCATCTAAAAGAAAAACATCTTTTTCAGCCAGCTTTCCCAATGTAGCTTCTTTGGCACTATCATGGATGCTTTGGAGGTTTTCTGGCCTTGAGGGACAGCACAAAATGTGCCCTCCTCTCCAGTGATCATCCCAGCAGCCATGCTGCCCAAATGAGTGCTCTGCTGAGCAGAATTAATTGCTGCTTTCCACCTGAGAGAGGATTTGTGGCAGAGTGCCCAGCAGAAGCTGTGCTGCTCGGGACAACAGGTCCAAAAAGTCAGCATGCAAAAGTGATGGGAGGTGCAAGTCCACAGGCAGGAATCCTTCGGCCCTGTCATTCTGACAGTGACACACAAACACTGTTGGGCTTGGATAAGCAGCAGAGCTGGCTCTGCTCCAGGCCTTCTGCAAATTGAGAAGGAAATACAAGACGGAGGAAATTCACAGTATCAGGTCTTAGTCAGAGGTGGAGTTGGAATATCCATAAGTCATGCCCAGGAGGTTGGACAAGATAACCTTTGAAGGTCCGTTCCCACTTGATGCAACCTGTGGATCTACAAACTGTCTATTGCTGCCATAAATACCAGTTCAGAAACCTTGAAAATCATTATTTCTAGAACTTGGAACTGAGTTTTATCCTTATACAACCATCTCCTGCACAACCTCTCAACAGTGAGACATCTCCCTACCACAAGAGCTTTAAGTGCTGCTTCTTAGGGAGCAGAGGGAGATAGGGAATGTAAGGAGGCAGGAGGACCTTCCCCACCAGCCTAATGGATGTTTCTGAGCACAGCAAAACCAAACTGTTGCCTCATTTCTGTAGGTAGGTTGGGAAAGGAGAGTTTTACTGAGGATTTGAAAGAGGGTAACACAAACAAGAAAAAAAGCCAGCTTGAGGATTATCATGCTTTGCCAAAATCTCTTTTTAACTCAGAACACGGGGACAGCAAAGCCACTTCTTAAGCCCTGTGCTCTGTGTTGTGAAGAACAAACCTTCCCCCTAGAAACCCTCCTTCATTTATTGCCTGTTCAGTTTGTTAGCCAGATACAAAGCTAAACCTTTGCTTGTCTTCCTGGAAACCAAGCCAGTCAAACCACTGAAGAGATATATTTAGGATGCAGGACAGGAGACAGCTGGAGTACATCTCTTAGCCTTCTCCTCTGTGGCATTATTTAGCCTTGTCACTGGGCCCAGAGTGACTGGTGTGCATATCTTAATGAATGACAGCCAAGCAATCTCAAGTGATGAAGTTGTGATCAGCTCCTCCACAGTAAAACAAGGATTTGGCTAAAGCTCATTTGGCCTATAAATATATTGTCCTCTTAATGCCCTCACCCACCAGCAGCCTTAAAACTGGAATGACAGTGCTCTGAAATCAAGGCTTTCAGGGAGTGCTTTGGTTTGGATGTAAAACCCAAGGCCCATAGTTTTTTGATGCTGGAGTTATACTGGGCAATTTCTGAATTCACTGAGGGGCAGCAGTCAGCAATGACAGGATTTGCATGACAAGACTGTGCTGTGCAGGATGGATTTATTTTACAAAGCTGCCTCTTTTCTGGGCTCACCAAGATCTGCAGCATGTCTATGGGCTCACATCCTGCATTCTCAGCAGTGACACAAATTTAATGTCACTTATTAGTGATATTGTCTTGGTTTGAGCTAGAACAAAACCAGTTCTGGTCAGGGATGTGAGTTCTCAGCTCAGTTTTTGCTCAGTGAGGGCACTTTCTGAAGTTCAGGGCATATTTGCACAGACAGTGACTGCTTTTAGCACTGATGGGGAGAGTTACTGTCAAGGGCTGGGCTGCAGAAAGACTCTGGCTTAGACTTGCTCCTGTGCAACCAAGGACAGTGTCACATCTTGTGCCACACCTTGGAGGTAGGAGATTAGACGTGGCATCTGTGTGGAGAAGTGGACAGGACAGGTGACCCTCAACTATCCAACAAAGGGATTCCATCTCATGGGTGGCATCATCAGAATCAATCCAAGGGATCACCAGGGTCAAGACTCTTATTCAATGATAAGTGTCCTAGGAGGAACCTTTCCCATCTGCCTTCAACCTCAAACCATGTGTTCCTGAATCAAGTTTCAGAATCCAGATCCTGAATCTGGTTCCTATCTACTGCTGAGTCCAGTCTGGGAATTCCCTAGTGCCTGCCCTCAGCATCAGTGGCACCAGTGGTGATGTCCTTGCCATCAGGGTTGGGTTCTGTATTGGTTTGTATCTCTTTGTCTCTATTTCATTGGATTTTTCTTCTTTCCATCCCAACTGGTTTAGTTCCTTTCCCACCCCATCAGTCTTTCCTCCCTTTCTCTTTCCTTTCAGGAGGCAGAGGGGTTCATAGAGAGCCTCTGGCACTCATCTAGTGGCCAGCCCAGCCCTAACCTTTGCCAGATATAAATGAAGCATTCTAGCATTTCATATATGATTGATCTGAGGCTCTTAACCAGATGAGGGAAAATCAAGAGCCTCATTTCGGGACAAGGTGATTCTTGCAGGAAGTTGAATCCAACTCCAACTTTTTTGTTCCCATTTTTTCAGATTAATTTCCATGTGGGAAAACAAAGTGACAGAGCAAAGTGAGAAGCTTTGTGATCCACCACAGCATGCAAGACACAGAAGGAAGTTCTTACAGCCTAGCTGAATCAATCCAACCCCATAAGAGGGCAGGGTAAGAAGTGAGCACTGAAAATTTCTCAACAATTATTGCCAGTAGCATTGAAGTTACAGATTCCATAGAGACAATGACTCAGGTAGTTGGGGGGGACAAGTCTTCCACTGAGCAAGCTTTCAGGGATTGCACTCTAGTCTGCAGCATTACAGTCCTTTGGTTCTCCACTCACACTTGATTTTCTATCTACACTCATTACTTCATTTGGATGAATCTTGATTTATGGATTCCCCTTGTAAGGGGTGTGAAGCCACTGAGAGTATAAATAAAACTGTAGCTCGGTGGCAGACATGAAGGTGTGAGAAGTGCAGGCTCAGGCTGTATAGTGCTGGAGGCTCTTTGGCATTTGATGAGCAAGTTGCCTTTATTTATAACATGGAACAGCAGGACATGTCAGTGTGATTGACTTACAACAACTGCAAGGTCAGAAGTTTGATACACTGAGGGAAAAGTGTCCTGGCAATGTATATCTGGAGATTGTGTTGAATCAGGGATATGGAAAAGGTTAAACAGGGTAAGTCTAGAAGCTTTGGGCTTTTTTTATATCCCAGCCTAGCTTTTTAGAAATCTCTTTAGAGGATACCTAAGGAGTGCCTTCTAGAGCAGACTGCTGAATTCACCCTTTTTGCCACCTTCTGTGACCTTTTCACCACCTCCTTACTTGTGCTTTGTCAAATGAGAGCCACTAAAACAACCCTGTCATCAAATCCATGGCACCTATCCCTTCATTGATCCTTGAGAGGCGATAACAAGCCCAACTAGCAACACATTTTAATAATTAGAGATCTATCATTGCCATTTTGGCTTGGTGAGGTTGTCTGCAATATAAACTGTACAGTCTATTTATAAGCTGAATAAGCAAGAGGACCTAGTGCCCTTTCCTTCTAGTAAATCCATGGTGAGTCTTACACGCAGACTGAAATCATCTAAAAGGGCATCAGATGCATTGTTCTGGTTGGAGGTGTCCCTGCTCACTGCAGAGGGAAGAGACAAGATGACCTTTGAGGGTCCCTTCCAACCCAACATATTCTGTGATTCTGTGTTTAAAAGCCGTGGAGATGTGGTGCCTGGGGATATGGCTTAGTGGTGGACTTGTTAGAGTAGGGTTAATAGTTAAGCTGGAGACCTTGAAGGTCTTTTCCAACCTAAATGATTCCATCATTCTATGATTCTATGGCTCTGTGATTATAGGATTCTGTAATTCTATGATTTTCTGATTCTACCATTCCATGATTCAAATAAACCAGTAAGGCTTCCAAATAAGCTTTGTCTTGCTGGAGGTGGGTGCAATAAACACCCCACCAGTGCAGGGAAGGAAATCATTGCATCTGAGATAGAACTGCAGATGTTGCCACTTAGGAAGTGGCAATCTTCCATGAGTAGTCTCATCTACATTAAGTGTTCACCGCAGGACAAAGGCTGAGGGTCAAAAGTTGTACCAGGAATACCTTCAAGGTATCTCAACAGTATTCATGTGGAAGGAGAGCCCCAAGAAAAGGCTGAGGGGAGACCTCCCCTATCTCTACAACTACCTGAAGAATTCTAGAATCATAAAATGGTCTGGGTTGGAAAGGACCTTTGAAGGTCACCTAGTCCAACCCCCTCTGCAGCAAGTAGCAAGGAAGGTTGTGGTGAGGTTGGTGTCCTTTCAAGTAACAACTGATTGGACGGAAGGAAATTACCTCAAACTGTGCATGGAAGTTTAAACTGGATATCAGGATTTATTTTTTTTTTACTGAAAGACTGGTCAGGCATTGGACCAGGCTGCCCAGAGCAGTGGTGGAGTCACCATCCTTAGAGGGGTTTAAAAGCTGTGTAGATGTGGTGCTGAGGGACATGGCTTACCTGGCAGTGCTGAGTTAATGGCTGAACTTAGAGGTCTTTTCCAGCCTTCATGATTCTGTGCTTGCATACCACTGCTTGGCCACACAATCTTCATCTTCTCATTTACAGAACTGGATTCTGTAAGCAAAAAAAATAAGAAAAAAAACAAAACCCAAACAA
>VWYK01038452.1:0-11414 GCA_013399775.1 Semnornis frantzii | reverse complement strand
CTCACAGTGTTTTCAGGTGACCTTGGAAGCAGGCTGCTTTCTCTTTTCCACTACAAACTTTACAAACAGTGAAAAAGAGTCATCACATAAACGATGCACCTCAAGAACTGGTGTGATGCCTGTAGAATAGATTTAATTCACTCAAATTCTCTGTAAGTTTGCCACAAATTGTTCTGGTTTGGAATTCTAGCCTGAGCCAGCTCAAATGACAGCAAAAAGCTACTGCTTTTTTCCTGTCCACAAATCGAGTTAGATGCACCCACTCTTTGACCACCACTTCATTGGGGTGGAAATCATCTTTTCACCAGCCACCAATGCCTGAAATTTGCAGCTGCTTTGTTTGTCACATTACAAATATGAGCTGAAACCCAGCCACAGGCAAAACTCTCCTGGATTTCACTAGACCCAGGTTTTCCTCTGTGGGATCCTTTGGTTCTTCTGCCATCTATCTAACTAATTGCTATAATGAGATTTGCAAAGGGTGAGCGTAAAAGTCAATTGTAAAGTCCAAAGTGAGCTATTACCTGCAATTCAGTTTCCATGAGGATTCTCATGGAGAAGGCTGGAGCTTTGAAACCTACAGGGAAAAGGAGCACCAGAGGGCTGCAAACATCGTTACGAGCAAACTCGGTTTGGAGTTCAAATTACTGTGCAAAGAAGGATTCTTAAAGTTTTTATATTTTCTTTTTTTTTTACTTTCAGAATAGTATTTCAGACCTGCAACACTGGAAAAACTGCCTGTGAAAGTAAAAATAAACAGGTGGATAACAAGTTATCCATGGGACAGCAATGTGCCCTCGTGGCCAAGAGGGTCAATGGGATCCTGGGGTGCATTAAGAGGAGTGTGTCCAACAGGGAGGTTCTCCTCCACCTCTACTCAGCCCTGGTGAGACCTCATCTTGAGTACTGCATTCAGTTTTGGGCTCTCCAGTTTAAGAGGGACAGGGATCTGCTGGAGGGAGTCCAGTGGAGGACTATGAGGATGATGAGGGGACTGGAGAACTGCCTGATGAGGAGAGGCTGAGGGACCTTGGGCTGCCTAGTCTGGATAAGAGAAGAGGGGATCTAATCAATGCTTCTAAATATCTGAGGGCTGAGGGTCAGGAGGTGGGGACAGGCTCTGCTCACTGACTCCCTGGGATAGGACAAGGAGCAACGGATGGAAGCTGCAGCACAGGAGGTTGCAGCACAACACAAGGAGGAACTTCTTGACTGTAAGGGTCCCAGAGCACTGGCACAGGCTGCCCAGAGAGGTTGTGGAGTCTCCTTCTCTGGAGACTTCCCAGCCCTGTCTGGATGTGTTCCTGGGGGAACTAAGATAGATTCTATAGTCCTGCTCTGGCAGGGGGGTTGGACTTGATGATCTCCTTGGGTCCCCTCCAACCCCTGGCATCCTGTGAGCCTGTGAAATGCATGAGTGAAGAGACAGGTTGCCAGATACCTGAGAAAATGAGCTGTGAGTTTTTTCCTCCCTACATCAGCCCCTCAGAGCGATTTGCTGCTGGCAGAGATGGGCAGCACCCTCTGAACCCTTCCTACAGCTGTAGTCCCACATGCCCTGTGCTCCTTGGGCACCGCATTACTGCCTCAGATCCTGGTGTCTCAGTGGGATCCTGGCATGATAACTGCACCTGCAAGGAGCTGAGCACAGGGCCCCAAAACACCTGCTTGTTGTTTTTAAGACAGATGGACAGGATGTCTTCTCTTACTTCAAAACACTCTGATGTTAAATGATTGACTCATCCACACCCTAGCCAAGAGGAAATTCAGCCTTTCCTTACACCAAAATTCAGCTTCCACTTTTATCTTAAAGGTCTCCATGTAGTCAGAGTTACCTAGGCAGCCCTGCTCCTCTTTAGAGGCCATGATCCTGGCATGAATTTCCATTTTGATGATACAGTCTTTTCTTAGGGCACCTATCAACACCAGAACAAAAATATTTACCCTGCACTAAACATCTGCAGCCCAAACCTGTCTGGCAATTGTTGTCTTGGTCAACCAGGTACTTAGTTTTTGCAACATGAATGTTTGGCTCCAGTTTAATTATTTCCTCTGTGAATTTTGAAATGTCAGATGGAGGAGGGGAGGGGAAAGTCTTTTTCCTTGGCAGGCTCTGCAGGCATCTTCTTGAAGCTCTGCATGGCATCTTGCTGTGTCGCTGCAACATAAATCACTGTGATGGATCTGTGGCAGCAGCCTGGGACAGGAGTGGGGTGTCCTCTGCTCAGCCAGCAGGTTCCTTCACTAAATCAGCAATAAAGACACTCTGGTGGCCAGGGCTAGGTCAACCTACAATCATCTGCTGAAGCAGTACTTTGTCAGCAACTCTTTACTTGTCCTCTGTGCTTGTGTTCTGGCTTTGCCAAGTTGTAGTAGGTCTAGAGACCCCAAGTAAAGGAGCCAAGAGTGAAGCAGAAGTTTCACATATACAACACAAAGGTGTCTGTCTTCAGAAGTCCATGAGTTGTTGACTAGAGGTGGTGGTCACAAGAAGCATTAGACAATTCTTTTCCTGAGAAGCCTCATTCTAATTTCTCTATTCTGTCAAAGTAATAGTGGAGCAATGCTCCCTACATTAATCAGTGGGCATAGAATCATAGAACAGTTTGGTTTGGAAGGGATCTTCCAACCATAAGCAACCTTCTACCATAAGCAGGGACACCTTCCAGTACAACAAGTACCTCAAAGCCCCCCAAAAACTTGAAGCAATACACTGAGGCACTAAAAATGGGAAAAGTTGAGCTCTGCTGGATGTCATGGCTCATCTCTTTGCTGTTTTGCTTGTTCATACCGAGTGCATCTGAGGTGGTAAAATGATTTAGGGACAAAATTGAAAAGCAGAATGGACACCTACCCCTTCTCCTTCCCTCTTGTGTCTGCAGGAAAGCATGATGGAAGTGTTTGGGGCAGAACTGCCAGCTGAACTAACAGGTTAACATGAAGATGAAAAGGCAGTGGCTGATATTTCTAGAAAGCTCTGAAAGGTGAGAAGCTTTGCTGGTGGTAACATTTAGGCAGAGGGATGTTTTAATTGGGAAAGGTGTAGAGCTGTCAAGATCTCACATCCTCATCATGAAATATCTCAGGATTTGTGTCACTCTTGGTAAGAGGCACCCCACCTGTCCTCATTTTGCAGCACAAATAGGGCAGCAGTGGCTTCTGTTGCTGTCCTACTGTGTTCCCAAATTTTACTCAAACAGTAAGTTTAGACTGGGACTTGAGATGGCTCCCTCTAAATCTGTGGGTGTGTTGTGAAGATTGGAATGAGGTACCTGGTGACTTGCCTTTTGGGAACAGCTTTTGAATGCTGAAACTTAGGAAGCTGTGCAATAATGTGCTGAGGAGAGTGAGTATAAAATGCTGCCACCTGGGTCCCTGAAAAATCAGTTGGGCAAACCATTTGAAACCATGCAGCAGGCAACACTTCCAGCCTGGCATACCCTGAGGCTGGAAAAACACTTAATTGTCTGTACAAGCAGAATGTTTCATGGTGAAGTAGTGGTTCACATTCATTCATATCCAGACTTGCCTCTTCCTCTTTAAAATGGATAATAACATCAATACTCCTGCAGTATAGAGTCACAGAAGCATCCAGCTTGGCAAAGCCCCTCAGGATCACCAAGTCCAACCTGGAACCCTACTCTACAAGATTCACCTCAAACCATAGCCCTAAGCGCCACATCCAAACCACCCTTAAACACATCCAAGCTGGGTGACTCCACCCCCTCCCTGGGCAGCTCATTCCAGTCCCTGATCACTCTCTCCCTGAAAAACTTTTTCCTCATGTCCAATCTAAACCTCCCCAGCCTCAGTTTGAGGCCATTCCCCCTTGTTCTGTCTCCAATTACCTGCCCTTCCATTTTGCCATATCTATATTTATGAAAGATCTGTGCTTTGTAGTTCACCACAAATATCAGATCCTGGGAGCTATATGTATTTAAAAAATCTGAGTGGCCCTTTGAAAGAAGATATTCTTGTAGGAGGGACCTGTGGTTAGAACACTGCCTGTGAGAGTGTTCTTGAAAAGGGAAATGCTTCCTCCAGTGAGCTGCTGTTAGTAGCAGCAATGTCCTTTGCCCTGAACTGTGTGGTAAGAGGGATTGTACTTACACAAACCCCACTCTCAAGGGCAGTCCCTCTGCTTTCCAAACTCTGGTTCTCTTAGGTATATGACTGAGTGGAGCTGCTCTGAAGCCACTCCAGAAGTTCAGTGCAGTACAGGCAGAACCACTTGCAAATATTTACTTGGTGCAGAGCTGACATCCAACATCAGCCAGGCCTTCAGCATGCTGTCGTGGTGCTGCCCATGTAACCCCCTGAAGCACCTCAGCAGTGCCCTCCACACACACATCCATCTGCTGGTGGGAAATGGCAGCCTTTGTCTCTCTCCCAGGGTGTCTGGGACTGTCAGCAGCCATGGGTGCCAGCTCATGGCCTTGCTTCCTCCTTTAGCCTTTGGGTTCTCTCCGAGTCAAGCAGGGTCCACTGTAGCAGTGAGAATGTTATAGAATGATTGGGGGTTGAAAGGGACCTCCAAAGCTCATCTAATCCAATCCACCTCTGCAGTAAGCAGGATCATCCTCAGCTGGATCAGGTTGCCCAGAGCCCTGTCAAGCCTCACCTCGAATATCTCCAGGGATGGGGCCTGAACCAGCTCCCTGGGCAATCCATTCCACTGTTCTGCCACCCTCATGGTAAAGAACTTGTTCCTTATCCTGTGGTTGGCCCAGCAGCACTTCCTACATTGTTTCTAATCTTGTCTTTGTGTGCTTTCTGTGTTGGTGATTCAGAAAATACTCCTAATGCAATGTCTAAAAGAGAAAAGTGCAAAGCTTTGTGTTGAAATTCCCCGGGTCTCTTCTTCACCTGAAACAAGTGTTGGGCTTGACATTGATTTGCACAGAGATGCTGGCTCTACAACAATTCTTTTGTCACCAAAGAGCTTCATACAAAACTGTTTAGCCATCTATGTGCAGGACTTTCTGCACTTGTGGAAGTAAATAATCATAGAATCAGTCAGGGTTGGAAGAGACCACAAGAGTCATCCAGTTCCAGCTCCCTGCCATGGGCAAGGACACCTCACAGTAGATCAGGCTGGCCACAGCCTCATCCAGCTAGCCCTAAGCACCTCCAGAGATGAAGCTTCCACCACCTCCCTGGGCAACCCCTTCCAGGTTCTCACCACCCTCATGCTGAGGAACTTCTTCCTAACATCCAGTCTGAATCTACCCATTTCTATCTTTGTTCCATTCCCCCCAGTCCTATCACTACCTGATAGTCTAAGAAGTCCTTCGTCAGCTCTTTTGTAGCCCCCTTCAGATACTGAAAGGTCACAATAAGGTCACCTGGGAGCCTTCTCCTCTCCAGACTGAACAGCCCCAACTCCCTCAGCCTGTCCTCATAGGAGAGGTGCTCCAGCATCTGAGCATCCTTGTGGCCTTCCTCTACTAACCTTCCAGCTCATCCATATCCCTCTTGTAACAGTGGCTCCAGAACTGGACACAGTACTCCAGGTGAGGCCTCACCAGTGCAGAGTAGAAGGGGGAGGATAAATCTCTGTGTTTGAGTAAGCATTTGCTAGTGACTGCTCCACGAGTCCAGACACCTCAGACTTGAATTTGTCAGAAGGAAGCTTGCTTTTCAAAGTGTAAGATTTGTGTTCTTTTAACACCATCTTAGAGCAATTTATGCTAAGCTGGCCTGAAATCACTGCTGGGTAGAAATATATCCGAGTTGAATTGCAGTTTGCTTTCTTTACATTTGCAGAGCAGCACACCAGTTATGTCCTTTACCATGACATGGATTTTCCATCTGGCCTCAAAAATGTCAGTAACACTAAGCTGTAGTTTTCTTAGTCCACTTTTCCTTCTGAGGAGGCTTTGCACAAGCCATTCCTCTTCTGTGTAGGCATAGCAGGTGCAGAATGGTTATGCAATTGAAATTCTAGTATATAGGTATTTTTAATTTTCAAGTTCTCCATCATTCTCTTTCCACTGCCTCACTGTGGCTCTGTAATTGATTTTCCTGTCAGCTCCAGCACCGCTTTGGACTTCCAGTAGTGGCATTTGCTCCTAACTCTTACACACAGCTATCAACTCTACCAAATATAACACCCCCATGTCAGCTCACCTGGTCACACTTGGAACAGCTCTGTGGCATGCATTCAGGGGTGTAGAGAATTACTTCTGCAATCATGGCTTGGCAAAGAGCAATCCAGGAAAGGATGCCCAGATGAGAACGAGTCTGTCAGACTCATTTTCTTCTTGCTCTTAAGGCTGAATGAATTTTGTCAGCTTTTCCAGGAAGTAGAACATACATATTTTTTTATACTTAGCTGGAAACTGAAGAGCATTTTACATTCCTGAGGTATAAAGAAAATAAAATAAGGTCTGCTTCACTTCTTACCACCCTCTGCATCTTCTGACCAAACCCAAGTCTGGTCAGGGCAGCATGGTGCCCTGCTGTCCTGAGACAGCCACCTAAATGGATGTGAAAGTTTCCAGATTATTAGCTTTCAGGGACAAGGTTTAGTTTGTTTTCCTTCTTGTAGGACACCTCACATACTTTTGGGGACTCTGAAAAAGCATTAACTATTGTTAAGGTCAACACTCTCAAGATACCTTCTCGTTGTAGATAGCAGGGCTGATCATCACTGTGTTTGTGGTGGGACACTTGTCAGGAAGGCAGATGGATCCTCTGAGTCTTTGTACACTTTCATGCACAGAGGAATCAGTGCAGCCTCAGCAAGTGCACAGATGGCACCAAGCTGTGTGACACAGGCAACTTGCTAGAGGGCAGGGATCCATGCAGAGGGACCTGGACAGGCTGCAGAGCTGTGCCCAGGCCAGCCTCAGGACATTCAACAAGGCCAAGTGTAAGATCCTGCACCTGGGTAGGCACAATCCCAAGCACAACTCTAGACTGGGTGGGGAATGGCTGAGAGCAGCCCTGAGGAAAAGGCCCTGGGGGTCTGGGGTGAGGAAAAGCTCAAGATGAGGCTGCAGTGTGAGTGCAGCCCAGACAGCAACTGTGTGCTGGGCTGCAGCAAGAGCAGTGTGGGCAGCAGGGCAAGGGAGGGGATTCTACCCCTTTGCTCTGCTCTCCTCAGACCNTTGGAACTGGATGATCCTTGAGGTCCCTTCCAACCTTACCATTCTATGATTCTATGATTTGTGCATACATTCTATGGGTTGTACATACAGCTGAACTACCACTATGTGCCACCCAAATAAAGCAGCCAGTGTCTCTCTTACTTATATCCTCAGTCCAGCACAGGTGTATATTAGCAAACCAGTGTAACTCCTGGTGGTAGCCAGGAGCAGGCTTTATATGAGCTGGTTCCCAGGCAGAAATGGTTTTAGGGAAGGTAGGGAAGTGAAAAAGAGGACTCTGTCTATGGAAAGAAAGTCTTACTTGAGGTCAAGCTCCTTCAAACTAGTAGTGCAAAATCCAGTCCTCTTAATTCCTGCTCATAAATCTAACATAGAATATTTCACAGAATCAGAGAATTAACCAGGTTGGAAAAGACCTTAGTATCATCAAATCCAACACTTTCTAATTAAGTAACACTTAACACTTTCTAATTAATTTCTAATTAACACTTAACAGTTTCTAATTAAGTAACCCATGGCACTAAGTGCCTCATCCACCCTCCTTTTAAACACCTCCAGGGATGGTGACTCCACCACCTCCCTGGGCAGCCTAATCCAATACCAATCACTCTTGCTGTGAAGAACTTCTTCCTAAGGTCCAGCCTAAACCTGCCCTGGTGCCCTGTGTCCTCTTGTTCTGATTTCATAGAATCACAGAGTGCTTTGGATTGCAAGGGATCTTTAAAGGTCATCTAGTCCAACTCTCCTGCAGTATGCAGGCACATCTTTAACTAGAGCACGTTCAAGAGCCCAATCTCACCTGGAATGTTTCTAGGATGGGGCATCTCCCACCTCTATGGCCACCTCATTGCAAAAAATATCTTTTCCAGCTTAAGCTGTTCCCCCTCGCCCTGTTGCAACAGGCCTTGCTAAAAAAAAGACTGTCCCCATCATTCCTACAGCCCTCCTTTAACTGCTCAAAGGCTGCTATTTCTTTGGTTCTTACATCAGGGCCCAAGCTGCTAGCTGAAATTGTTATAGTAAATCATGATATTAGGAAAAATATCCTGTTCCATATATATTTCTCTTTAATGGCATATGATTAGGAACCAAATAGGGGAAAAAAAAGATCTTGTTTCCTATCCCTTATCTGCAAAGGTCTTCACTCCCTTAAAATGATCAACTTTTCCATATGGCCTCCAGCTGCTGAATGCATAACTAAAATAGAGATACAGGGCATAAATAACCAGCAGGCTCACTTTCTAAACTCCAAGCCATTAGCATCCAGAATTGGTCATGGGATAAACTCTGCAATGAAACAAAAAGAAAAAAAACAAAGAAACAAACAAAAATTCATAATGAAATAGCATAAAATAAAATATCATAAATAAAATCATAGAATGGCNCCTGTCCTCACAGCAGAGCTGCTGCAGCCCTCTGAGCATCTTGGTGGCCTCCCCTGGACCCACTCCAACAGTTCCATGTCCTTCAAATAAATAAAACCAAATAGCACACCAAAACCAAATAGCACACCAAAACCAAATAACACGACATAAAAAAACCCAGGACATTTCAAAAGCAGGTTTAAGAAGCAGGTTCTTGTGCTCTTTGTCTGCCAGTGATTTACCAGTCAGAGGATGCTGCAGGGGTTCCTGCAAGGTGGACAGGGCTCCCTGCTGTCCTGCCTTCAGCAGAATGAAGAACCCATACCAAGACACATGAGAAGCAGATGAGAACCAGAGTGTGTACTTCTCTCAAATTCTTGCTCAGAGACCTCCACAGCTTGCAATGCATGATTCAAAACTTGGAGTCAAGTAGGAGCGTGGAGCCTTTGTCAGGAATGTTTTCTCATATCCTTTTGTGAGACCTAAATGCTTTCCAGATTTGGAAATTCCTGAGCTCAGAAGAGGACACCCAAGTGAATTGTGGCATTTTTCACCAGCAACTTTTCACAGCTTTAGGCAGACAAGCAGAAGTCCAATTCAAATTAGGAGAATGTAGGGAGATGGATTTGGTTGGTGAATATTTTATTTTAATCCCTTTTCAGTTATAGAGTTATTGCCACCCTCTATCACTTCAGGCTTATTACTGATTGGGATAAATTATTTTTATTTAAAGCTCTGTCATGGTTCTTCTAAAGCTATGGTATCACAGATGTGTTATGCTGGAAAGGGATAACTGCTAAATAACTTACAAACTACATGAATAGAATCATAGAACCATAGAATGGTAAGGTTGGAAGGGACATCAAGGATCATCTGGTTCCAACCCCCTGCCATAGGCAGGGACACCTCCCACTAGTACAGGTCATTCAGTCTCAGATTTGCTAAAGGGAAACATTCATCCTTTCTACTTTTTGAAAGTTAAACATTTCACATGAGTTCCTTTTCCCCAATCCAAGCATGGTTAGTCCATTCTGGAAACTGAAAAGTTTCCAGTGGGGTGTTTTGGTCTGGTGAAGAGAAGACTTACAGGGAATCTAATTGACATTTATAAGTATCTGAGGGCTGGGAGTCAAGAGGGAGAGGACAAACTCTTCTCAGTTGTGCCCTGGGATCAGAGAAGAGGCAATGGGTATGAACTACAGCACAGCAAGTTCCACCTCAACATAAGAAAGAACTTCTTGACTGTAAGGGTGACAGAGTCCTGGCACAGGCTGCCCAGAGAGGTTGTGGAGTCTGTTTCTCTTGGAGGCTTTCCAGCCCTGTTTGGGTGTGTTCCAGTGTGATCTGACTTAGGTTTGTTGGTCCTCCTCTGGCAGGGGGGGTTAGACTTGATGATCTCTGGAGGTACCTTCCAACCCTTAGCATCCTGTGGTAATCACTGTTGCTTGAAGACTGTTTCTCAGCACAAATATTACATTTCCCACTCACTTCTAAACAAACTGTTCTGATATTTGCAGGCCCTGAGTGCTTTATGTGGTGTTTACCACATAGATACTGGAATCAGTGTCTTATTCTAAAAACAGGCAAGGACTGTGTGACAGATAAACATTTAAATCACAGGCTCACAGGATGTCAGGGTTTGGAAGGGAGTTGCCAGATCAGGACCAGACAATCTNCAGCCCTCAGCTATTTAGAAACATTGATTAAATCCCCTTTCAGTCTTCTTATCTCCAGACTAAGCAGCCCCAGGTCCCTCAGTCTCTCCTCATCAGGCAGTGCTCCAGTCCCCTCATCATCCTTGTAGCCCTCCATTGGATTCTCTAGCAGATCCCTGTCCCTCTTCAACTGGACCAAAATCACGCTGTAGAAGAGAATATCCTTGCTGTAAGGGAGAGGAAGCAACATTGCCAAGGTCAACATTTTCCATTATGCTCTGTAAAGAATCTGAAGACATCTTTTGCATGTCATGTAACGTAAAATTTGAAAGAAACATTGAGAGCAGGAGGTGCATAGAGTCATAGAGTGGTAAGGTTGGAAGGGACATCAAGGATCATCCAGTTCCAAACTCCTGCCATAGGCAGGGACACCTCCCACTAGCACAGGTCACTCAAGGCCTCCTCCAACCTGGCCTTGAACACCTCCAGGGAGGTTGTGGAGCACCGAAACACAGAATGTGATCAAAGATCTGAAGCACATCTGTGCTCCACAACCTCCCTGGGCAACCTGTGCCAGGGTCTCACCACCCTCACTGCAAACAGCTTCCTCCTAACATCCACTTTCAGTCTTCCCTCTACCACTTCAAACCCATTGCCCCTTGTTCGGTCATTGCAAGCCCTTGTCAGTAGTCCCTCCTCAACCTTCCTGTAGCCCCCTTCAGATACTGGAAGGCTACTCTAAGATCTGCTATAAGGCATATCTGCTACCTTCTGCTTTTGCAGGCCACTCAGTCTCTGTTTCAGCAACACAAAGCATTCCAGGTGAGTGTCAGGCTCACTCTAGGCCCTTCAGTGGAGGAAATCTTTGCCATTTGTTTTGGGCTTCACTGGCTTTGTTAATTGACTCAGTCATTTGTTTGGTAACATAATCAACACCTTTAAGGAACAAGCTGACACACAGGATTAGCAAAGTGCTGGAAAGCAGATTGCCAACTACTGAAATGGCCTACAGCTTTTATTTTTTTTTTTTTTTGGAAGAGGAGATGTGTGTGCCATGGCTTTGGAACATGTTCTCCTGGAGATTATGTGATCCAGAAGGAATAAACATTGCTTCTTAACTGACAGATCTGCATCACAATTCTCTTTAAGAAACCACCTCTCCCATCCCACCACAGACAAGCATGGCAGGAGAGCTATGAAAACTTCTCATGAGAGGCCAATAGATACTCATCCTTGCTGTGACAGCCACATTTATGAGCATCACAGGATGTGAGGATTTGGAA
>VWYK01038451.1:0-36508 GCA_013399775.1 Semnornis frantzii | reverse complement strand
GGGGTCTTTTCCAACCAGAATGTTTCTGTGATTCTGTGAATTTCCCATGGTTATCTTCTCCATTGGCCTGAGGAATGTCAGTCAACATGGTATGATTCTGTAGCTAGCACAGAGGGCCGTTAGTTGTGTTTGACTGGGCCCACTTCTTGGAAAAAGACTGAACTTCAATTTCCCAGATCCTGGGGCTTATTACTTGAAGATGTTGTATCCCTCAAAAAGAAGTAATGCTGCTTTTCCCTGTAACTGATTACAATAATTTGGCATCTTTAATATCACCTGGTTTGGCAAAACACTGAAGTTTGTGTGAAAACTCTATTAAATCCAACTTTTGTTGAAGTTCTCCATGTCCCAGATGTACCACTGTAAAGGCTCCAGCTGTCTAAGCAGGCAGAAGAGAGCTGCCTCTCCCTGTCTGTGTTCAGTGTGTGTTCCTGGCTCTGTATGTTGGTGTGGTAAAAATAGACCTATTTTAAATTTATTGGAAATATTAAAGGCTTAATTATCATCTGCTTTGGAGTTTTTTTTCAGCTGAGACTGAGGAGATATGAAGAATTTGGCTGCTGTTTTCTGCTCCTACACCACCCAGCCATAATGAGAGCTAAAGCAGCTCAGTGACTACTGTATTTTTTAGTGGCCCCTTTGGCAGTAAGAGATTAAAGGGAATGCAGCTACTCCAATACCCCCTTATTCCAGGCATGTGTCTGTCTGTCCCCAGGAGACCCTCTTGGCTGTGTCTGCCTGTTGTAGGAGCTGGTTTTATACAAAAGAGGGAAAGTGAAATCTATTTATAGGCAGCCTGAGCGGCACAATATTCCAGGCTAGGTTGTTGACTCATGCCCATCTGATATCATTTAAAGGGTTAGATTTTGCCAGCAAACAAAAAGAAGTTAATTACTCCCTTCTATTCAATAGAAGTAACTGTTCTTAAGCTATTTGTTTTTATCCAGAAGAAGCACTGAGCCTCAAGGGTCATATTGTAAGTGCATATGCTGCTGGGATGTGCTAATCTGGATTTCCTTGGGATTATGGCAGTGGAAACAGAAGTATGAGGGAAAAGCTGTGGATGTGCCTATCTGGACNTCCTCCTCCTCCTCCTCCTCCTCCTCTTCCTCCTCATCCCAGTCTGTCTCAGGAGTGTTCTCTTTGTTAAATAGAAAATGTATTTCCTGTCTGCCTTGGCGTCAGCGTTCAAGGACTGAATCACTCTCTGGGGATGTGTGCTGGAAAGCTGATGGGAACTGACTGCCTATCAGGAGTTGAGATTCAGTTCTTGGCCTTGCTCTTCTTGGGAATCACAGTGTGCAGACCTGCACAGCATCATATGCATAGCACAAGAGACCAAGCACCTCTCGTGGGCTGAGCAAGCTTTGGAGCACAAGGAAGGTGGGAGGGAAAAATGTCAACTCATAAAGGCTTGCTGCCTGGGTCAGGAGAAGGGAAAATGAATGAATGTAGTTCTTTTTCTTTTTTAGGTCACAGCTGGAATTAACCATGAGATATTTAACACTGAATCAGAGGAGAAATCTGAAAATCTAGGAGAGCAACTGCTTTACTATTGGTGAGCCAAAAACCTCTTTCCAAAAAGAAGACACTTGCTGTAAGGTCACACTTATGAACAGGATCCTCATCGTTCCTTCCCATGGCTGGGGTAAAGAAACTGAGTCCAAGGCTCCAGGCATGCTGCTAGAAATATACTATAAGGGGGCAGATGCAACAGGCTGTGAAACAAGCCTCCCATATGCACCTTACACCGTGGCTACTCTGGAAATCAGAGCAGCAGCCATACATGAGAGAATGAGAAGGCAGAGACGAACTCATCCTCACAGCTGCTTTAATTCCCTTTGCTGCTCAGGTCCGAGTCCCGGCACTAAGTGGTGGCAATGGTACCTTGATTGCAGTGTTATAATCAAGGCTAATCAGTACTGCTGGGAAGGTTTTTTTTTCCCCTCTAGATGAGGCTGGAGGCAGAGAGAATGGCACTTGTAAGAGTCAATAGGGTCTGGAAAATCTTTTAAAGTGATGCTCTCTGTCTCGTTAGATGCATTAATTAAGGTTTAGTCTGCTGCTCCTCAGGTTAGCATTGTGTATACTGAGCTGTACTCTAGCTATCTAAATAGGAAATTTATCTTGGACTGGAAAAAGCCCTTCCCTGATATAGATTCTTTTCTAATAAAAATGCATTGTCTCTTTATGACAAAACAAGATTTTTCACAAGGTAGGTGGTAGAAAACTACATCCAAAACCACTGAAGAAGAAAGCATATTGCATGAATGTAGGCAAGGTACTCATCAACTATTTGAGTTGTCTCTTGGAAAGGGGCCTGAAATATCAAGAAAGCTGCTGTATTTGTGTTGTGCTGATTAATGATGTGCTAATAACTGAGAGGTCTGTAGTATCTCTTTATTTTTTTTTTTAAATAAACAGAGCCAGGATCCCCTTTGGGCCAAAAGGGCACTTACTGTTTGCCAGCACGCCAGGCAATAGTATTGCATCCAGCAAATTTGGGAAATGGCAGCCATGGTTCAGCAAAGCCCAGAAAGCACATGCCTAACTCTACCCTTCTTCCAAAATAACTTGTGGCATATATAGAGAAGACAGAGTAAAAGAAATATTGCTGCCATTGGAGAAAAGGGGAAAGATAACTGAGGTGGCCAAGTCAAGCAGGATGTCTATGTCAGAGCCAGAAGCTGAAATCACCTCTCCTGAGGACAGTCTTTAATGTCGTTGCCACAGGCAGGCTTCCTTCTAGTCAAGAGTTGACTCCTCTGGAGCTCCTTATGTGAGATCCCCCTACTCTACAGGACCTGTCACTTGAATCCAACTTCCTACTTCTGTCCTTTTTTTTGCTTGTCTGCCCTCAGTCTGCTTTCCGAGTGGACAATGCTAGAACAAGCATCACCAGAGAAAGGCTGTGAGTGAGCTTTTCCTCTTGGAAAAAATAACCAAAATCCTATTGAAAAATTTCTCTGGGTTTTCTTTTTTTTGGTTTTTTTTTAACTCAGACATGCAGAAAAGTTTAGTGCCATGGTGGAGGAGACTAGGATGTGCAGCATGGTCCAAAAGGTGGAAAACAGAGGGAGAACAGGCATTAACCCTGTGGCACACAGTGAGTGGACACCCTAGCACAGGGCAGGCACTTCCAGGATCTGCTGTGAAAAACCTGGGGGATGCAGATGAAAGCTCAACCCTGCTTGCAGGCAGGAGGGATGGAGTTAACTGAAAACAGGATTTCACTTCTTTGCTCTTCTGCTCCTCCCTTTTAGGAAATGCTCAGAGAAAGGAGTAAGTTTTGCAGAAATACATGGTCCTCCAGTGAGACTGAGTGGTTGCTGGGGCAGGTTGAGCCAACACTGCTGATTTTGGTGGTAGTGAGGAGCATGTCAATGGTATATGGGCAGCCATGCCTGAGCAATCTCCTCCTGCCAGGTCAACTGTGTTCAGTAAGAGGGATGGGCTCAGGCTTCTGGCAGTGAAATGGACACAGGCCTGCACCCTGTGCTAACCAGCAGATTTTGGTATGTTGGTGACAGACTTCATCCACAGACTGATTGGCGAGAGCAAGACACAGAAGGAGCAGCACGAGAGGAACTAATTTAGAAGGGAACATTTTCAGAGGAGCTAGTCCAGTACAACCTGCCCCAAGATCTTCACCTTGCAGGCAGATGACTAGTTGCATCTGCCCAATCCCTGACCTTTTGGTCAGTGGGAAAAGTCCCAGGCAGTCAGCAGGCTTGGGAAAACAGCCCCGAATGACAGAGAAAATTATACTTTGAGATCTTTAAACTGCTATTGCTCCTTGACTCATGGCTCTGGGTATTTTCCTCTCTGTGCAGCTGTTGGGAGAACTGGGGGTGGCTACTGGGAAATAATTGAATACATGTGACATCCCTGAGGTGAAAGAGCTCTGTGGTGAGGCCTTAAAATGTTATGGCAAACCTAACAACCAGTAACTCTGATAATCACTGCTGTCTTGCAGGACTGTATCTGGGGAAGCAGACATTGGCTCTGTTGTGAAATTCTGTGAGTTATTTGCACAATGATAGCAATCTACTGCGCCCAGTGGTGAGTGAAGTCATAAAGATGGTGAGTTGCCCCCAAGAAATTTACTGCTTACAAAAGAAATGAAAAATAGAAATAAAGAGACTGTTGCAAGCTTGAAATCCTAAAAGAAACAAGAGGATCGGTCAAACATGAGCGCTGAAGACCAAGCTCTTCTATTTCCATTTAGGTTATCAAATGAAGTTGGCTCTCTAAGAAGGAGTTTAATGAGGTGAAAAGGAGCTCATCTACTCCAGAAGTTAGGAGCGGTGAGTGAGGATCCTCCTTGGCCAGGTCCTCTATCAGTTGCAGAAAGAGAGAGAGAGAAAGAGAGAGAGAGAGAGAGAGAGAGAGAGAGAGGCCCTCAAGCCTCTGAAGACTGCAGCTAAGGAAATTGCATGGCCATGCTACTCACAGCTGCTGGCTCCCCTCTCTTCCCAACTCTGCATCTAAGAGGGGTCAGAGTCAGGGCAATAGTCAAAGTGCCAGGGAACGCTTTCAGTGATAATAGCTGTAGTTTCTTCTCCATCTGCAAAGCTGGAAATGGAGAGAGACCAAAAAAAAGTCTGAAACCCCACAATGATAATAATAATCCCCAATTCCCTTGTAGTCGGTCTCATCTCACCCCACCCTGTATTTTCTTATCCAGCAGGAAAATGTTTCCCCAGCATTACTGGCACACTTAGCAGGACAGATCCGGTGTGGGAGTTGTGCTGGGGGTCAGGCAGAGATAGGATAAAGAGCTAGGATGAGACACTTTCTTTCAGGACAGTGAGTGCAGGTTATTGCTCTGCCAAAGGTTTTTCCATGTGATCTTAAGCCTTTTAAACCCCTCTCTGCCTTCATTCTCCAGTAATTAAGTGGGTTAGTGCTCTTCTCTTTAGCTGTTTGGATTGTGTAAGCTTGCTAAAGCAGAGGCTGTGCCTTCTTATGCTTGTCCTAGTCTCCTACCATGACTGACCCTGGCTGTAGATAGTCCTGTGATACTCATTTTAATGAGAACACATATTCTTCTCACTCTGCTCAGGAGCAGCCTGTTCTTCCCCTATTGCAGCCGTTGTCCCAGGGGCAAGAAAACAGGATTTGGCTCTAAATTGCTGAAGTATGAAAGCACAGCATGTGTTGTATCAGTCCAAGTGTGAAGCAACCAGGAACTTCACACAGATGTGTTACCTGAACTGAAAAGGCACTTTCCTGGTTTGAGCTACAACTAATTCTGTTCTGTGATATTACTTCTCAGCTTAGTCATTTCTGAGTAACTGCACTTTCTAAAGTTGAATGCAGTGTCTGCTTCTAGTAGTGTTGACACTTGATATTGACAGGTTCTATCAAGGATTGGTGAGCAGAGAGTCTTTTGTTTATATTTACTCCTATGAAGACTCTGGTGACTGCTAAATCTTGCATACCATCTTAGGAGTGCAGTAACAGGTCACACTCGTGGGGAGGAGTGGGCAGGACAGGCAGTGTTAAGCTGACCATCAAGGTATTCCTTTCCATGTACATCATCTTCAATGTGAAGCTGAGGGATCACAAGGTACAACGTCGTCTTCAGCAGTCAGCATCCGAGTAGGACTCTGTCTGTTCTGCCTTTGATCCCAATTCTTGTGTTTCTAAATACAGTTCCCATCTACTACTGAGCCCAGTCTGGGACTTCCCCAGTGTCTTCCCACAGCATCAGTGGTCATGGTGACATAATTGCCATCAGAGCAGAGGTTCAATATTGGGTTTGCCCATAGTTGTATGTATATAATTTTATTGTTATTATTTTCATTCAAACTGTTTAGGTTTTTCTTTTCCAATCTATAAGTCTCTCTTCCTGCCTTTTTTTCCCCTCTGGGGAAGAAAAAAGGGGTTAATAGATTGTGTCTGTTGTGGTCTAGTGGCTGGCTCAGCCCTAACCCTTGACAGATTTATTGGCACCTAACAGGAAGCTCGAACCCATGACTCTGGGATTAATAGCAACAGCAGTTGTACCAGTGTCAAGGCAGTGGGATTTGACTCTAAATTGTCCCAGTGTGAAAGCACAGCATGTGTTGCACCAGTCAAGTGTGAAGCAACAGTGAACTTCAGGCCAGTCCACTGCCTGAGCTGGAAAAGGAACACAGCAACTTCTCCAACATACAGTGTTTCTCCAACATATGTCTAAATAGTGTTGCCATAGCATAACTTGGCCAGGTGCATTTACAAAACACACGAGGCAGACTCTGCTCAGAGAGGGAGGTCCCCGAAGGTTACATCTTCGCTCACCACATGCCTTGGGACAGGCCGTGTGTGCTCTGGGTCCCTCTGGACCCCTGGGCTCTCACTAGCAGAGCTGGCCATAGGACTCTGAACAGGTGTTGCACATTTTGCTCCCTTTTGATTCTTTTACAAATAGGGCAAAACCATCTGTTACGCTCTGAGGTCGTTAATGATTTCCAGGATTGCCAGGAAATAGAAAATACTTTTGCAGTGTACAGTGTGTAAGGCAAAAAAAACAATATCCATACATATGCAAGAGAACAGAGAGGAGTGTAGTAGTTGATGAAATATGACAGTGGAGAGGCTTCCAAGTGCCTTTGCCTTAGGAAGCTGCACAGCTGTTGCAAGCTGTTGAGCACTTGGGGAGATGATCTGTGTTTGCATGACAAAGGCAAAAACAGCATAGTTGTCTATATTACCTATTTCTTGGTGTGTCACGCAGGGGTGCCTTCCATCTGCTTGCTCGAGCAGGGGATAAGACTGCCTCTGCGGATATCCAAGGATCTCTGAGGCCTTACCTTGTCACTCAACCCACCTTTTATCTGGAGAACTTGGTGTATGGGACTGTGGCCCAGAAAGTCAAATGGAAGCATGCAGAAGCCAGTGAGAATCTTTCCATGAAATGCTCAAGGATTAGCCTTGGATTTCATTTGCTTTCTTTAAGCCTGACCCAAAGCCAGTGGAATTACTTCGTTTTGGGATACTAAGCAAACTGTCCCTTTGAGGATGGTTTCAGAAGTTAGGAAGAGCTTGCCTCCAGATGGGAAGCAAGTCTGTAACAGGAAATGGGGTCCAAGTAGCCTCATGACCCGTGAAGTCTCCGTGAAGAGCTCATATAGGGCAAAACTACTTAGCACTGCTGTCAGGTGCTCACATACAAAGTATGCTCCGATGTGCTCTGTTCACCCAGTTTTGCAACATGCCATCAACATCTGTCTCAAAGAAGCAGTCGATTTCTCTGGGACAGGCAGGATGAGACCAAACTCCTAAAGCAGTTATAAAAAGTCTAACTCAAGTGGGAGGCAAAAACACTAGTGAAAAGATGTCTGGTTGTTTCATCTGCAGCCAAGAAATGGAGCTTGGTTTTCCTAGGCTGGTGTAAGTTTCCTATCCTTTACCAGTACAGTTTTTATTTTGAAATTATCCAAACATTTAATTTTTGTGTGCTGCTTTGCTTTTCTGATGGCAGAATATTTGAATTATATTCTTCTATCACAGAATCATTTTAGTTGGAAGGAGCCTTTAAGACCATCAAGTCCAACTGTTAACCCAGTACTGCCAAGTCCACTGCTAAACCATGTCCCTCAACAACATGTCTCTTAAATACCTTTGGGGATGGTGGCTCCAACACTTCCCTGGGCAGCTTGCACTAGAGCTTGACAACCCTTTTGGTGAAGAATGTTTTTATATCCAAACTAAATCTCACATGGCTCAACTTCAGGCCATTTTCTCTTGTCTTACCACTTTTTACGTGGGAGAAGAAACCAACCCCTGCTCTGCTACAACCTCCTTCCAGGTAGTTGTAGAGAGTGAGAAAGTGTCCCCTGAATCTCCTTTTCTCCAGGCTAAGTAACCCCAGTTCCCTCAGCTGTTCCCCATATGATTTGATCTTGAGACCTCACCAGCTTTGTTGCCTTTCTTTGGGGTTGCTCCATCAACTCAACATCCTTCTTGTAGTGTGGGGCCATTTCCTGAAGGATTATTAAAGATTTCCTTAGATTATTATGATTTGACGACCTTACTTGGGTAGGTAAGTGCATCTTTGCACCATATGTGTGGCCTCTACTTCAGTTCATCCAAAGGATAGCCTAAGTTCACTGCCAGCAAACTTTTTTCACTCCATTGGGTGCAACTGAATGAAACAGCAAAGACTGGGCAGTCAGGTTGCAGCACAAGGGCAGAGGTTGTAATATCTGTGGTATGCTGGTCTAGAAATCTAGTGCAGTGGAGTCTGGCTTGGAACAGAGGCTGCAACTCCTGCCTGCTCTGGAGACAAGCCCACAGTCGCAGATAAGGAGTGAGAGGAGCGGTTACTTAGTAGATGCACAATGCTACTAGTGCTTCAGGACAGATTCACACATAGGGGGATGGGAGACAGACTGCCCTGCAGCATGGTTTGTTTGGGTTTCCAGGTTTCAAAGTGTTCTAATTGCCTTTTATACAGCTATTCCTTTATTCAAGGAAACCTACCTCAGGCTTTCCCAGTTTAAATTCCAGACCCCCTTGGAAATCTTGGAGTCTGGTGACATTTCAGACTGAGATTTGTGATGTTTCTTGCCTTTGTTCAGAAGTGTTAGATGTTACAAACAAAGCAAATGCTAAAGATCTTAGGAAAGGGTTTGCCTTAAATTTTGTTTACAAGATGAGAAAACATAGTCCAGCCTCCAGGCCTTCATCATGTTGCAGTTACCCAGGCTTAGAATAAACAGTCTGCTAGGATAGCTGATAGTGTGCAGCTTGCCAGGGCATGCAGCTTGCTTCATTCAAGTCTCACCTACCAAATCTTTGGGCCAGGCCAGCTCCAGTCTTTATGTATTTTTTTCTATTTTTTTTAGCATTCTGTGAGCTTTCTAGGAAACAAAAAGTTTCCTGTTACTAGGTCCTGCACCAAATAAGTTGCCACTCCTACACTAACAACACTTTTGATGTGCTGTTCAAAGCAAATCAGTTGCAAAGCAGCATAATGTTAATAAAACTCAGGAGAAACTGGAGGTCAAGTGACGTGAGTAAATAGAACTTCCAATCTCTTTGGAGCTCCTATTGAAAGCCAAGAGGAATTTGTCCTGACAAAAACACTACTTTTAACTTTGGAGATTGCTCTTTGAACCGGAAAGAACTACTTCATGCTAGTGGATCGTGTAAAGACTCTTATCCACATCTTTCCAGGGCTCCCGTATGTATCCAAGAACAACTCTTGGTTTTTTAGAATTTTTTTTTTCATCAAAAGAAAGAAACCCTACACCAGTATATTTAAACTTGTGGTGTCATCTAGACTTTTGACAGCATTTTAGCACCTCAGCAGCAAAACTCCTTGTTACGTGAGATGAATTGCCATAGTTTGTCACATAATAAAAACCTCCACTGGACAGTTCTTGTGGTAATTCAGGCAGTAGGGAAAGTCAGTGAGTTTAAATGAACTTCAGCTGGTAAAAATTGATTCTTTCTGAAATCCATCCAGTTTCACCTGCCAGCCTTTTGAAAGAACAGGCAAATGTGTTATGAGACACTTGTGGTTTCATGCAGAGGTGAGTGCCAACCAGTACAGAAGTCCTAGACCTTTCTTATTGCGTCTTAGGTTCATACTTCACTTCTGAATGGAGTCTAATGCATTTGATCTGAGGAAGAGGTACTGGTGACATGCAAGGTTTCACTTTGGGTGGCAACTGGCCAGGGGTATTTATACCTAATAAACTTCTACTTTTAAAATCAGGGGAGGTGTTTCTTTTTCTCGAGAGAGAATTCCATGATATTGCTCTCTTTTCCACTTGGCTCAGTGCTTTCAGCTGACTTCCCACTTTACCCTTCACATAAATGAGATAACGCCAGCATGCAAAATGCCATGTCTTGCAGAAAACCTAGCCCTGCACATTCTATACAGGAGTCACACATGTGAGGTTCTTGTCTGAGGGAGCTGCTGCCTGCCTTTGGGACTCCTGCCCTGTATGTTTGGTAGTGGGCAGGACTTGACCCATTGGACTATCTTCCCCTCAACTGCAAAGCTGTCGCCAGCTATTATCTCTGTCATAGTTTCAGATGAGTTGTATGAAGATGCACATCATGAGGAAAGCTGCACACAAGGAAACCTGTCTGTACCCAACAACAGTGTCCTGTCCCACTCCCTCTTAAAGCAGCCCCTTGTGGGAAGCCATTTACTGATGCTGTTACACCCTTGTTTTCACCAGGATGGGAAAACAGAGGTAAGGAAGATGATCATGGCTGAAAATTTCATTTCACATGACCCACCCAGCCCTGTGGTTTGTCTCTCCATCTCTTGTCATTCAATGGCCTTGAGCTACTTGTTGATGCGGAGACTGCCCGTGGTGATGGAGAGATGTGCTCATCTCTTGGCAAAGATGTTTTTCTTGTAGCCACCAATCCAAAGCGTTCCAGTAATGTCTGCCACTCCCTGCCACTTCCTGCCTTCTCCCAGTGCCCAGAAGTGCCTTTGCAAAGACCACTTGCAAGTTTTTCAGGCTCCCAGCAAGGTTAGACAGAAATGGGAGAACTTCAGTTAAAAAAAAAAAAAAAAAANAGCACACCTCAACAAATTAGGCTTTCCCTCAAAGTCTTGTGTCTAATTGGCACACCCCAGTATGGGCATTGTGTCAACCATGTGGGCTGTCAGGTTGGCAAAATAGCATACTGTGTGCAAACTTCTGCGTGTCCTGAAACCTCAATCCCACTATTTCTATGTAACTTGAACTTATAATTTTTACCAAGGGAGTCCAAATGAAGAGAAGCCTGTGGTAGTCTTCTGAGATGAAAAGGAGCACATTGGAAAACCTGAGCTGGTCTCAACCTGTTAAATGTCTGATGAATACTTGCTAATGACATGATAGTATGTGGGATATACTCTGTGGGGACTCTCTCCCTTCTTTCTACTCCTTTGGTTCTGTGCCTTTTGCAAGCAGTTTCCATGGCTGGCATCCTAGTGACATTCTATAATGGACCTGGTCATCAGGCTCACTGAGCAATAAGTTTGCCCTAGTTTGACTGAAGACCTAACTGGTCACCATTCCCAGCCCTCCCCCCACCCCTGCATGGAGTTCTGTGCCCACATATGCACACAGTTTTTTCAGACTTCTGAGAAGTCCTGTCAACTGGTTGTGTCCCCAGGTCCGAGAAGCTTCTTTTTACCTCTTCATAACTCATGGCATATATGGATAAAGGCTCTTTCTTCCTGAAGGCTCCCAAAGACGTTGGACATATTGCCAAAAAGGAGCAGAAGTCATTTGGAAATCACTGTGTTGTTGAGATAAAATGTGAAAAATTGCAAAGTGGAGTTTGCCTTCCTAAGGGAATGTCAGGCTGGCTCAAATGTACATTCTTCCCACCTACCATTGGACAGACTGACTCACTCTGTGGCTTCATTTTTCTCTTTGCAGTAACTACAGGGTCTTGTGAACCTAGCTTAGGTGGGTGTTTAACTTTCAGGATCTTTTCAAGATATTGTGTTGTCTTCATTTCTCTTTTCAAAGGAGTTTGGTGCACGTCTTAGCAAGTCATAGGATATTCTGTCAAAGGAATTTTCAGAAATGGTGAACATTCTGTGCACTCTGCTCAGTCTAGTACAGTGCATGGAGAACTAAGAGCATTAGGAGCTTCTCTGGGCCCTTTATAAACTCCTGATATCACTGGGTGAGGATAGAAATGAAACAACTAATGTTGCAGTAGGTGGACAGAAAAGGAGCATCCAGGGACAGTAGACACACATAGTCACACTCTGGTGGAGAAGCATAGGTAGAGACTCCCTTGGTTTGTGAAACTCCAGATTTTGAAATCTTCCATTACACTGCAAAAACTCTAATGTCTGTGATAAGTCCCAGAATTGCAAATATATTCACCTCTTATGGGTTCTTTCACTGTTGAGACTGTTGTGTGTGTCCAGAGACAAGAGTTTGGATTCAAAGATCAGGTCTCTGTAAGTCTTAATGAGGGGAGGCTAATTTTAACAGAGATATTTTTCCCACAACTTTTCCGATTTCTGTGCCTATTTACATCCCTATTTACTTAGAGCACAACCCTCACCACAACTATTGCATCAGGAACTTAATATCTCTCCCTGGGAAAAGAAACACTTTTTAGGCAAAAAAAAAAAAAGAAAGAAAGAACGAAAGAAAAGGGAGGAAGCAAAAAGGAGGAAATGTTCGAAGAAGTTCAGAAAGCCTCAGATTCCTCTAGGGTTCCCAGCTGTGCTGTATGTTGTCCCAGCTGAACGCCAGATATTTCCGCTCTGCACATTAATGCATTCAAGGAGAAATCAAAGCAACTGTCTTGAGTGTGCTTTGGGCCAAGTGTTGTATGTCCTACGTCAAAACAGCCCTCATCTCAAAAGTTCCAGCCCTTTATTCTTCCCTCCTTATAGGCTTGGGGATGAATACAAGCTCTCTGGAGCTCACAATGGCTATCTGCCCATCAGTGCTTAAACAGACGAATCTTCAGATGGTTCATGGTCCCAGTGGCCTTGAAGCCACATCCTCTGCTGGGCTATTTCTGGTGATCATAGAATCATTTTCGTTGGAAGAGACCTTTAAGATCATAAAGTCCAACTATTAACCCAGCGCTACCAAGTCCACCACTAAACCATGTCCCTCAATGTCATATCTACATATATTTTAAATGCCTCTGGAGATGGCAACCCCATTACTAGCCTGGGCAGTCTTTTCTGGTGCTTGGCAACCTTTTTTGTAAAGAAATTTATCCTAATGTCCAATCTAGACATCCTCTGGCTTGAGGCCATTTCCTCTTGTTACATGGAAGAAGAGACCATCCCCTACACTGCCACAACCACTTTTCATGTAGAGAATGATAAGATCTCCCCTCAACCTTCTTTTCTCTAGACTCAACAACTTCAGTTCCTTCAGCCATTCCTTATAAGACTTGTGTTCTAGACCCTTCACTAGCTTTGTTGCTTTTCTTTAGTCATGTTCCATCCCCTCAACATCTTTCTTGTAGTGAGGGGCCCAAAACTACATACGACATCTGAGGTGGAGCCTTACCAGTCATTACTGAGTACGGAAGACCAATCCCTGCTTTAGTCCTGCCGGCCACACTATTTCTGATACAAGACAGGATGATGCCATTGGCTGCCTTGGCCACCTGGGTACACCGCTGGCTCGCAGTCAGGCATTTACTGGCCAACGCCCCCAAGTCTTTTTCTGCCAGCTGCTCTCCAGATGCTCTTCCCCAAGCCTGTTGGTGTTGCAAGACATTGTGACCAAAGGGCAGAACCCACAGTCCAACAATTTCTGTTGAGGGAAAGAAGAGCAGTACTTCTCTGATAGTTTAGTCACGTTTGGTATACTGTTGCTACCACTCTTCACAGAGGTGCCTCCTTGGGTGGCCAGACCAATTGTTTTGAGGCAGCCCCGGGTGGCAGTTAACTCAGTATAATAGGATGGCTCTGCTAGATACTTTGCCCCATGGGCTTAGTTTGTTGGTCTGATGTCAACTGGGCCCAGCTATTAGCCCAAAGCCAGATTTTGGTGAGTCATGTCTGCAAGCAGAAACCTTTGTCATAGTCCTGCTTTTGTCATGCCTGTGATGAAACTCTGTACAGGGTTGTGACCATGTAGTGGAACAGAGCAGGTCTGTGTGCCGCTGCACCCTGAGTCAGGAAAGCTGGCTAGGGATTCTGCTATGCAGCAGACTCTGTTCAGCCCCATCACTGCAAAGGCATCACAAAGCAGAACTGCAAAAAATTATCTGGTCACCTCCTTGGTGAAATGAAGATGTAAAGGGCTGAGCTGACCTGGACTGGTCATGCACATGGTTTCCCCATTTCAGATATCTATGAGTCTGGAGCTGCTACAGCTATAATACCTCTGCCTTTGTGTTATTTACTGTCCCTCAGGCTTCATTGGGATGGGTGGGGTTTGTGTTCTTGTTGAGGGCCCATGTCTCTGTACGCTGTGTCTCATGATTGCTCACTTAGACCGTATGTTGTGCAGCTCAACTCAGAGCCCTGGCACTTAGAGTCTGGTAGACAGTTCAAAGAAGTGTTTCTCATCTTCGCAATAGTCGTTCACTCTTAACTATGAAGAAGATTGTTCCAAGATCAATCCCTTCATTTGCCTTTCTGTTTGTGACCAGCCATCACAGAGTGCAAAGGAGATGGCTAGGACTGCTGAAAATTGGAAGTACTGTAGAAAGTAGAGCGTGTTGTGCAAGGGCTCGGTCCCTCATCAGAGTCAAATTGCATAAATCCATGTTGACCAGAAGAAGTGAAATAACAGCTCACTTCCTAAAATGGAAATATGCCCATATGTTTGGCTGAGGACTGCTCTCAGGAGCAAACGTGGATGGTAGTGGTTGCAGCATGCCCCTCACTGCTACAGCCTCCGTGTTGCTCCAGGGAANTTTTGTACCCTATGAAGTCTCCCCAATTTAACTGTAACTGCCAATAAATCATCTTTACCCTAAATAGTTGGTTTTGTTTTTTTCTTGAAATGAAGCTACTGTTCTTTGGGATCCAACCTCTGCTGGTTAGTCTGTTACTGCTCCTGTCATTGTGGTGTTCCCCAGGGCTTAAATGTTTTGGGCACGTTATTAGAACAACAAATTAAAATGGGAACTTAGAAAATTCTATGCTGGGAGTTTATTTGGACAGTTTAGCAATAGAAGCCTATTCTTCAGTGTTGGAAAGTAGTGAAAGGTCTGCCTGTACAATGTGGAGAAAATGACCACTTGGTGACAGTGGAGGAAAAAAAAAAGTATACTGTGAGACAACCTGGGAATGATCCATCTAGCCTTTCTCTCTTCTTGGTTTCTCAAGATTGCAGGTCTTTCTTGATTTCCGTTTTAACTACTCTCACCGCATTTAGCCCTGTCCCATGACTCTGGGCAACCTGACCTGCTCAAAGTCTGAGGTGCCTGTCATGTTCTGCTATTAGCTTTTACCTCTTGTTTTTCCCTTAGATAGCTGCAGCAGGATTGTATAATAAAGATATTTACAGATCAGATATTTAGGCAGATAGCGTATTTGCTTAGCAGTAGCTCCAGACACTAATTCCTTCCAGATGTCCTCGAGGCTAGCAAAGTGTCTTGCCCATAGCTATTTATCAACTGTACAGTCTCTGCCTTGCCAGAGCTTGTGGACCACATTTGTCCTGATGTTGCTTCCAATGTATCTGAGCATTCTTATCCATTTAAGGACTAGAAGCTTGAATTGCTTGTCTTTCCATATGAAATTCCTTGTAATTTAGCCATCAGACCAACAAGAGCTCTTATTTTGTAATTATTTGCTCTCCACATTCATTTCTCCCATTATGACTTTGTCCAGACCTCCATCTCTCCAGAATTTTCTTTCTGCCACATGTTTTTTTCCCCAAATCTCCTAGTGGACCTGTTCTCCTGGCTTTTTGGAGCTCTTTGGCAAAACTCATCTCTTTCGTGCTCCATCCTGTGCAGTTTCACTGGTTACCACTGCAGTCTAGCTCAGTTTGGCGCTTCATATGTGTTTGTCACCCCAGCTTTCAGCTCTGCTGTGTCCTGCTTGTATCACCTACCTCTTACATGTCCTGCAGTGTAGCCCTCCACATGGCTCAGTGGATATCTTCAAGGCCTTCAAAGAAGGTCTGCAAGAAACAGTTTGTCTACAGAACCGAAGAAAATTGCATGCAGGCCATAGCTCCAAATCTGGCATCAGCACAGCCAAAGTTACACTTCACGTTTTTATGCAGCTGGTCCCACTGGGCTGTCAGGCATGGCTGTACAACTAAACCAGAGCCAGTTAGCAAACCACTGAGCTTTATTGTTCTCTTGCGACATGTAAGGTCCTTATTTACCTCTGTCCTGAATGTATGGAACGAAATACAAGTAAATCAGAAGAGGTATAATCCACCTTGGGCTGCTGCTGGCAGGATACAGGCAAGTAGCCACGAAAGTGGCCAATAGGGAATCAAATGGCTGCTTATATATTACTGGTCAACTCATTTTAAGATCAGGGATCAGGAACAGGAGTCATTGCTCCAGAAAAAAAAAAATCCGTGGAGTCATTCATGTGCATCCAACCCTGATCACTATGCTTAGTCTATGAATTAACATGTTCTGTGTCTCTAGGTGTAGACATGTACACATACATTATATAAAGTCAGCATAATTCTTCAGCAGAAAAAAGGAGCAAAGTCTTGCCCTGATTCAAGCAATGAATATTTGCAGTTTTTATCTTCCAGCAGGACCTGGCCAAGCTGAGCATGGAGTCAGAGGGTGGAGGAGTGAGGTTTAGTGTTTGGAGGGCTGAATTTTGGCTGCCCTTGCTCTGTGCAGACTTGACCATTCTCTAAGTGCTAACTGCAGCAGAGTCTGGTTCAGATAGTTTCAGCAGTCAAACTAGGAATTTCTGCTTTAAAAACAAGAGAAGAATTTAATGGAATTTTCTTTAGTTTTGTTTTTTCCTCCCAGGAATAGCAAAAGTCAGAATGAAAGCTGCGGTGGTCAGTAGGGTTGTGGAGCTGGCCAGTTTTAATACAGAGCTCACAGATCTGGGATCTAGCCTGAAAGCCCAGCTTATGGGGATTCTGCAGTCCTCCCAGGGATGGATTCACAGGTAAGTTTCTGCAGTGAAACAAACATGACACTCATTTTTCTTTTTAAATCCCAATTTTTTTTGTAATATCAAGATTTTCCTGTGGTTTGACTCCTATTATTTCAGCAGGGCTGCAGTCAGAGATGGAAGCACAGTTTCCCAAGGGACGTTAGCAAGGCCAGGGTGCGATAGCAGAGGAAGATGAGGAGTCCAGCATCAGCTGCTTCAGGAAGAGACAATCATTCCTATGTCCTTGAGGCAAAGCTCAGCTCTTTTGTGCTTGGAAAATACTTGATAATACAAATTTCATTTCAAAGTCCTCACCTTACGGATTTTTCCTATTAGCACCCTGCCCTGGAAGCATTTATTGGAATGAAAGGCGGCCATGTGGCTAATGCTGTCTTGCCTAGGGTGAATTCCTTGGGTTCATTAACTCTATAAGCTAGGATTCAGTCCCTCAGCGGGCTTCAAATGTGGTTGTTTTCATTTCTGTCCCCCTTGGCAGCAGAGGGAGGAAGGCCATGACTAAGCTTTTCTGACTTCAGTGCCAGGATAATTGTGTGAGAGGTTCAGGGGCTGAACAAAATGCTGAAGAATCACATCAGAAATAGGAGAGCTCTCTTGCACTTAAGGCTATAGATGAAAATGAGTAACCTTGGGCAAAAGTCAGGCAAAAGCTGTTTTCCTTCGGCAGGCCAAAAAGCATCCAACACTTTCCAGAGCTGATCAAAAATAGCAGCAAGAGTGAAGGGCAAACGCAAAGGTAATTTGCAGACTTTCTCCTGGGCTGGCTCAGAAACCTCTTCCCCGATCCACCAGCCCTGGTGGGCCTATTGCTGAGGGGTGGCATTCCTGAGAAGTACAGATGGGCAGTTGTTGAAGGGCTGGTACAGCAAGACCATGCAGGCTCAGGGAAATAGTCATTATTCTGAAGCTACCTAGATCATCTGGTGTTATCTCAGAATCACTTGGTCAACAAATTCTGAGTTGGGTGCAACAGGAGCCACTCCCAGCTGGAGTGTGTCCTGGAACTCCCAGCAGGTGTCTAGCACGGTGCAGGCTTAGGAGACTTTGGCAGTAACCTGAAAATTAAGGAAAGGTTGATACTGACAGTGAAATAATGGAGATAAAGTAGCTAACTCACTTCTGCATTACTTTGTGATTTTAGAGATAGCTGAGCAAGACTNAGAGGCACTACAGTAGCCACTCTCCCTTACAGCAATTCACAGACTCACAGAATGCCAGGAGCTGGAAGGGATCTTGAAAGATCATCTAGTCCAATCCATTTCTTTAATATTCTGTAAAGAAACAGGTTGGTAATTACAAACTAATTACAGGCATGTCTCAAAGCTGTCATCGAAGCTGGTTTCTTCTTTGTGCTTCTAGTAATGAGCCTGGTTTTGGCCTTGGATGTACTGTCACTTGCTGTGTGTGGTTTCCTCTTCTGTCACAGGAGGGAAATAGGGAGTTGCTGTTCAGTGGGCAGTACTGGAGCACTCCAAAGCCAGTGGAGAAACCTACCTGCAGAGTACATATACAGTACTGCTCAAGTGGTGCTTCCACCCCTGTGATAGACTTAACCTAGCTTCAAAGTAAAAATTTTGAAAGCCCTGCTGTCTTTTCTTTTTGCTCATGTACTTGGCAGTGGTGAGGCTGCACCTCAAATATTCCATTCAGCTTCGGGCCCATTGAGTTACTGGAATGTGTCCAAAGAAGAGCAACAAAGCTGACGAAGGGCCTTGAACAGAAGTCCTATGAAGAATAGCTGAGGGTACTGTGGTTGTTTAGTCTTCAGAAAAGGAGGCTGAAGGGAGACCTCAGCACCCTCTACAACTACCTGAAAGAAGGTCAGAGCAAGGTGGGGGTAACAAGTGACAGGACAAGAGGAAATGGTCTCAAGTTGTGGCAGAAGGAGGTTCAGGTTGGAGATTAGGAAAAATTTTTTCATGGAAATGGTTACCAAACTCTGGAACAGGCCACCCAGGGAAGTGGTGAAGTCACCACCCCTGAAAGTGCTTAAAAGTTGTGTGGATGTGGCACTCAGGGACTTGGTTTAATGATAGTGGGAATACCAAGTACTTAAATCGGTCTGGACTTAGAAATCCTGCTTAGTGCTCTTTTCCTTTTATTTTTGCCTCCTCTCTGAGAACAAGAGATTGATTCTTCACCAGCAGCATGAGCAAAAGCTGTGGCAGCCTGTGCCCATAGGAAAAAGAAACACAACCATCCCAATAACAGTAGCAAGCACTATCGTTCTCCACTTAGTGAATCTTCACTTGTTGAGTCTAAGTGGAGACTAAGTCTTCATTTGGTGAGGCACACTGTTAAAAACCTTAAATGAAAGGCATCTTTAGGGAGACGCTTTCAGCCAACATGTAAATCAGAAAGTTCACCTTTTTTCCCCTCCTGTCTGTGCCATGTTTTAATTCTGTTTGATTTGGCAGCCTGTGTCCATTTTCAGAACACTGAAGAACTGCATTAAATAGTTGAATCTTTTCCTTTCCAAATCTTGTTCCCTGGCTCATTGCCAGGTTGGTACTGGGATGGGGATCTGCTACTTCTGTCAGCAACAAAAACACACAGGAAACATCTGGCTTCTTGATGATCTGCATGGCCAACCAGCAAACATTTCATTGTTCTTTATATGCCTGAGGGGAATGTATCCCAGGTTTGGGAGTCCCATATCCCAGCAGAGGCATGTGGACCATTGATCAAGCTCCAGTATCACCAGGCAGGTGTGTAAGCTGGTTGTGGGATGTGAGGTCCCCAAAGCATCTAGGAAGCTGTAAAGGGTTAGCCCTCCTGGGTCGAGGGAGTGGTCAGAATCTGACCCCAGGTGTAGTGTTCAGCCCACACCCACTTCCTGTCTGGACCCCCCTATATAAACAGGGGAACTTCCTGTTTTCTTCCCTTCTCCCACCTCGTGGCTAGCCTTTACCATGCGGTGGGTACCTCCTCGGACCCCTGCAGTCCAATCTGGTTGTATCTATACCTTTTGTACCTTGTTACCCCTTCCCTATACCTATTTGTAACTTCCCTATTCTGAATACCTTTCATTTGTTGTTAAAGATCTCTCTTTTACCTTCCAAATCTTGGTCAGACTGTTCTGTGGGTGGCTTTAGCCCTTCTGCCTTTTTTTTTTTTTCTCTCTTCTATCCAAGGGTGGGGGGAAGGGGGAGGAGGGAGGAAGACATTCTATTATCATTGTATTGGTTTCCCCTGAAAAGCTAAACTCAAACCAGTACAGAAGCCAACAAGAACATAGTTTGATTTTTGTTTTTAATAGGCCACTTACTCCCTGTAGTATTTCCATCCCGTAACAGAGATGCTCCTGAGGAACCTTTAGTAGGTGAGTCTTCCATGGCACATTGCTGTGCCCTCTGGTGACATGGGGAGCCTCAGTACTGCATCCTTGCCCTCACCCTGCTCTGGCAGCACACACAACCTACTCCAGCTGACCTCCTTGGCAACCATCGCCACCTCTCTGGGGTCTTGGTTTTTTATCCTGGTAATTTTCCCATGCCAAAATAACATCAGGTTCTTGTCCATGGAAATAAATTTCTTTTTATCATCACCTCTGTTTGATGGTACTGTAAATGAATATGAAGGGGCAGATCTCTCCATTTCCCAGCTGCATTCATTTTGTTCCTTTTGCCTACTTTATGTCTCTCTGGTTTTTATTCCTTCCTTTGGAGAGCCTAGAATCAGGCTGCTGTGGAGTTTTCATGTTGTAGGGATAAATAAGCCCATCTACTCCTGTGTACCCTTGCAAAAAGACTCTCAGAGGGGTGGTTGGTTGCATTTACCAACCCCATCAAGAGGATGTATTCTACAAAAGAGGTGGTTTTGTTCAAACTTGAACTTCTTTAGAAATCAAGGTGGTGAGCAGGAGCTCCTTCGCTTATCAGCCTGCATGCTAGGTGCTGGGATTTACCTACTTGTTGTCTGCTTCAGAAGTGTGGACAAGGTGATTAGGGACACGGTCTAGCAGCTGTGTACAGGGAAATGTTAGGTTATGTTAAGGTCTATGATCTGCGGTAAAGAAGGAGCTCAGAAGCCTTGCTGACAGCTTTTTGAGGAGTGGACTTTTTCCTGCTTCTGTGAGTGGGGTGTTTAGACTTTTACTAATTTTTTTTTTTTGCTCTTTCATAGAAAAAAAATTATTTTCTCCTGTCAAGAGGATTAAGGGAGAGAGGATTAAGGTTTTCAGCTTTGAATCAGTTCAGAAGTGGGACAGGGAGGTTTTTCCTAGTGCAGCCCAGGAGTTACCTGCCGGCTTCATGCAATGGAGGCTGACAAGAAAGTCAAGCTCTCATGGCTGGCCTCTATTTACTGCACAGTCTCAACTGGGTGTTTCTTCTGAAAAATGACGGAGAAAACAGCCAGGTAACAAGGATTTTGAGGACATATTTTCAGCCCAGTTGTCAACTCCATGCTGCTGGAAAGCAGAGCAGGGATTTTTGATGATCGAAGGACTCCGTCCCTGTTTTTTCATACAGCAAAGGCCCCAGGAAATCAAAGGTAGCAAAATTAAAGTAACACTCAAAGTTTTTCCCAGATTAAGGTATTACTACAGTAAAATATTACCAGAAAGTGCTGAATTTCTTTAAGCCTAGTTTTGGGCAGTCAGTTGCTGTTGCAAGGTGTTTGACTATTCCTGTAAAACAAGAGAAACCACTCAGTGTGATAAAGCTTTCTGCAGAAAGTTGTGTAAACAAAGTAAAGGGAAAAGATACTAACTGGGGGAATTTGCTAGAAATTTTGCCTTGGATGAGCCAGTAGCAGCCCCTGAGTTTCTGGAAAATGGCACAACCAAAGCTTCAGAGTGCTGGATGGGTTACTGACTTGTTGTTATAATTTCCTGAGGATTATCCACTTTGGTAGGACTTCTGTGGGCATCTAGTGTGGGACTGTCTCAAGGACCAGACCATGACTGGCATCAAAAGAGGCTGAGGTTTTGCTGCTGCCCCTTTCCTTGTGAAAAATCAGTCTGTAAAAACTGTAAGGATGCAGCGACTATTTGTGTGGTGAGAGTCCAACAGGACTTGGCCTTATAAGAAAGGGTCATCATTTTTTTCCCAGCTTAAACAGAGATTTTCTCCTTTTTCCACCCCACCAAGACATTGCTATCCCTGTTCCCTGATGCTGATAGGGTTTCAGCACCGCCTTGTGAGCACTTGACCTTCTCTATATAGACCTTGTGGTGGCCTTCCAGTGCTTAAAATGAGCCTATAAGAAAGATAGGGATGGACTCTTTACAAGGGAGTGTAACCTTATGATGAGAGGTAATGGTTTCAAACTGAAAGAGAGTAGATTTAGATCAGAGATTCCTCACCGTGAGGGTAATGAGACTTTGGAACAAGTCGCTCAGAGAAGCTGTTGATATCTCATCCCTTCCAGTATCTGAAGGGGGCCTACAGGAAGGCTGGGGAGAGATTATTTACAAGGTCTTGCAATGACAGGACAAGGGGCAATGGATTTAAACGGGCATAGGGGAAATTTAAACCTGATGTTAGGAGGAAGTTCTTTACAGTGAGGGTGGTGAGACACTGGAACAAGTTGCCCAGGGAGGTTGTGGCTGCTCCTTCCCTGGAGGTGTTCAAGACCAGGTTGGATGAGGCTTTGAGTGACCTGTACTAGTGGGAGGCGTCTCTGCCTATGGCAGGGGGTTGGAACTAGATGATCTTTGAGGTCCCTTCCAACCCAAACCATTCTATGATTCTATGACATGTTCAAGGCCAGGTTGGTTGGGGCTTTGAGCAACCTGGTCTAGTGGAAGGTTTCTCTGCCCAGGACAGAGGGTTTGGAACTAGAAGACTTTTAGTATGCCTTCCAAACCAAACCATTTTGATTCGATGATTTTTATTTATTTTTTTTTAAACTCAACCCCCAAAGCCACTAGCTACAGATAAAAGGCCCTGAAAATTTACAACCTGAAATCAAGTATATTTTCAAGAGATGCTTGTGGCATGGTAGCTCCTCTCCAACCCACTGCCAACCACTGCCATTTTACAACTCTTCCTCCTCTTGCCTTGAAGGTGGGTCCAAAATCAGAGCATCCAGTGTTGTCCTTGTCTGCCAGGAAGGTGAAGACCACCATCACCAGCAGTGTTTCCCTAAGCCAGATGCTAGCTGGACACAATGGATGCATCTTCTTTAGAGAAAGGTAAGATGACCTCAACACAGAGTTGGCAGGTGGCACTCCTACTACTTGCTCACTGGACATATATGGTTACTTGGGAGATGAAACCTGCAGAATTGTTGGCCCTAGTTCAAGGCAGGTGTCTGGTCACAGGAAGATCTTGATCGCTGAAGCTCCTGCACTCACTGTAACTTGAACTCTTAAACTGTTTCTGCCTCCTGGTTCCTAGCAAAGTAGTTAAAATCAGACAACAAAGAATATGATTTACCCTGGGTCTAGGATAGTGTCAGTAAGAGTTGGATGAGTTTTGCTCTCCAACTTTTCAATACTGATTTATAATCTTAAACGAGCAAACCCATAATTTTTTCAAAGATGTCCCAACCCCAGGACATCTGAGCACAAAAATAAACTGGCTGCAGAGAGCAGCTGAGAAAAGGCAACCAATCCCATCAGCAAAACAGTGCAGCTGGCGTGAGACTTGCAGTGCAGATGTCCTGCCACTGGCCTGCAGCCTGCTAGCAATGATTAATTGCATTGCCCTGTGGCTGGTTCACAGGGGAAAGGGCTCTTCACCAAGAAAAAGAGGTACACTGCCTGATGCAGCCCTGTGGGCTGGACAAGATGTTACTCTTCTCCCACTGCTCACTGTCATATAGAGAAACAAATTGTTTCAAGCTTGCAGGCTAAGGTTTGTTGCGTGAAAATGGAGCTGACTCTTGCACCCTTCATTGTAGCTGGAGCCACAGGGATGTGCCTGCCCTCAAACTTCATTGTGGACTATGAAAGGTTTAGGAGATGCTAGTGAAGCCCTCAACCTTTCCCTGACATGTGCTTTGGCTGGCTCCTTATTTCCAGCAAGATAGTGAAAGGCCCAGTTCTGGCCTATGAACACAGCTCAGCAGGCAGACAGGACCTGGGTTTTCCTTACATATCTGTATGTGCCACACATGGTCCCAGAGAGGGAAACACCACATCCGTGGAGCTGGATGGTGTAATGTGGGGCCATGTGCTGCCTCTGCCACTGCCTCTGCTCGGTCTAATTAATCTTTGCTCCTACGCAGGGAATAATTTACTGGTTTTACTTGCAAACTGGGAGTACACAGGAGGAAAGATGTCAGAGCTTGTCCTTGGTTTTGAGGCAGAAGAAATATTTTTTAAACTCCTGCAAGCATGGGGGAAGTGCAGGAGTGAATATGCCACTTTCCTGGGTTGGGGTACCTGGTGCTCATTGTTAGGAGGAATATGCTCACATTTGTCATAGGAAATGTGTGCTAGCACCATAAAACCTTGAGATCATTGCAACTTGTTCTGTGTCAGCACAAGACTTTCCCTGCAGCCTTTTGCCAGCAGATTTCCAACTCATTGTGCATGTCTCCGGTTGCTGGGCTGCCACCACCTCTAGGCTGATTTCAGGCAGGTCAATGTACTTGGTCATGCATCTCCCTTCCTTGATAGCTGGCTGATGCTCTAGCACCATGCTTCTCATTCCCCCTTTTGTTGTTCCAAAAGGTCTTTGTTTCACTCCCTTCTCTGCGTCCCCACCCTTCCATCTTTTATCATGGGTGTTTTGCCCTGACCCTTTTCCACACACAGAGTCTGGCTCTTCCCAGTTCTGGTGCTGGCACAGCAGAGGGGCTTCAGGCAGTGATGACAAACTGCTGTAAATCTCATTTTTCACCTCTGGCCCCAGGTGACAAGCTGTGAGTTTGGGTGTCCCTGATAAACCCCTGTGTGTGGAAAGAAAGCTGCAATGAAAAGGGTTGTTACTGCATGTACCAGTCACCCAATTTTAGGGTAGGATAGCATCCCTGTGGCTGATCCACAGAGAAGCAACCTTCCTGCTCGACCCCAAACTCCCTGCCATGTGCTTCTGGTTCTCATGCTAATGAAAAACAACTTAAAACATGCTTAAACCTTGCTCATTTTTCACACATTTTCAAGAGATTATCAGGGCTGGGGTGGCCTGCAGGAGGGAAGACTCCTTATCCACCTTGTCTCCCTAGTGAATCCACTTCCAGAAAGCTCCAGGGCAGGTAGGGCAGCTGTAGCTATGTAAGGAATGGAGTTTTCCCAGCCCCATCCCCAACATCAGTAATTTGTTTGTGTTGTTTGGTGGATCTGGTTGTACGACCTGTCTCCATTGGCCATCCCCAGCTTGGTGCCGAGAATCAGCCAGACTATGAGTGTCCTCCAAGATGACTCTCTCAGGGACATTACAAACAGGATGTCTTGTAGATGCTTTTATGATTCCCAGAGGATGGTTAAGAGGCGTTATTAGTGCTTTATTGTGAGGAGATGTGAGAAGTACTGGAGTACCCAAGGTGATGTACCAAAATAAATTATGCTTCTTCCATTGTCATAGCTGGGCATGGATCTGCTGAATAAGGTTCAGAGGAGGCCCACAAAGATGATCAGAAGGCAGGACCACATCTCCTATGAGTACAGGCTGAGAGAATTGGGTCTGCTCAGTATGGAGAAAAGAAGGCTTTGTCAAGATCCTATAGCGGTATTCCAGTACCTGAAGGGGGCCTACGGGACAGCTGGAGAAGGACTATAACGGCATGTGGTAACAGGACAAGGGATAATGGTTTTAAACTAGAGCAAGACAAAGTTCTTTACAACAAGGGTGGTAAGATACTGGAATGGGTTTCCCAGAGAAGTTGTAGATGCCTTGTCTCTGAAAGTATTAAAGACCAGGCTGGATGAGGCTTTGAGCAGCCTGGTTTAGTGGGAGGTGTTCCTGGCCATAGCAAGGCATTTGGAACTAGATGATCTTTAAGGTCACTTCCAACTCAAGCCATTCCATGATTCTGTGACCTGGGGAAGCAAGTCATAGAAGAAATAGAACAGGGGCACAATGCAAGATGATGTAAGAAAGAGCTGTTGTGCACAAATAGAGCAATGAGGGGTACATGGGGTCTTGTTAATGGAGTTCAGCTGTGGCTGCAAAACATTTCTGCAGATTTTGTGCATTTTTCTGGACACACTTTTTTTTTTGTTGTTGAATGGATGTGTCCAGAGAAGGGCAACAAGGCTGGTAAGGGGGCTGCAGCACAGCCCTATGAGGAGAGACTGAGGGAGCTGGGATCGTTTAGTCTGGAGAAGAGGAGGCTCAGGGGAGACCTTATTGCTCTCTACAACAACCTGAAGGGAGGTTGTAGTTAGGTGGGGGTTGGTCTCTTCTCTCAGGCAATCAGTGACAGACAAGAGGACAGTCTCAAGCTGCACTAGGGTAGGTTTAGGCTGGAGATAAGGAAGAAGGTCTCCACAGAAGTAGTGATAGGCATTGGAATGGGCTGCCCAGGGAGGTGGTGGAGTCACCATCCCTGGAGGTGTTTAAAAGGAGACTGGATGAGGCACTTAATGCCACGGTTTAATTAATTAGAAGGTATTAGGTGATAGGTTGGACTCAATGATCTCAAAGGTCTCTTCCAACCTGGTTAATTCTGTGATTCTGTGTCTGACTGTGATATGGGGAGGTATATGGGACAAGACACTCTGCAGGCTCTCATGTGTAACTTTGCCTCTGTAATGTGGTCCCAGTTGTGCAGGAGCCAGAGAAGATGACAACTGTTGCACAAGTGTTAAAGTTGTTGGAGCTGTTGATAAAAATTTACCTTGGGTTCTTTCCACAAGTTTGTCCCTTAAAGCAAGAGACAGTGGCTATAACATCATCAAGGGACCTCTTCCAAATCTCACATGGGGATTCATGGCCGCAAGTCATCCTCCTGTCTTAACCAGCTCAAATAAGAGACCAACCAAACAGGGTCTCTGAAAACACTCGTCCAAACAAGAGGTTGTTTACTTGCATCCCTCATTGTCTAAGTCTGCCCTGCTGTTGTTCACCACCATGAGCCTCACAGTTAGCAAACAGGTCATTGACATCCCAAAGGTGACTGCCAGTGCATTGCCCCTGTCTTCTGGGCACAGAGAGAGCTACCAGCTCATACATTTGTTAAATACACACAGTGTTCAAAGCACTTCATATTATCTGGAAAGGCATTCAAGTTACTACAATTTTCCCCTAAGTTTCTGGGTTGCTAGGTAGACTTTTCAGCAGAGAAGAGGTTACTTCAGCTCAGTGGCCTGCCCTGATTTCCACCCTACTCCTTGTCCCTTTAGTGAGTTGCTGCAGACATAGCCTTAAGGTTTTGGGTTTGATTTTTTTTGTTTTGATTTGGGTTTTTAAACTTTCTTTTGTTTTTCTTAGTTTTTCTTTTTCTGTTTGTTTGGTTTTATGATCACATATTATTTCCTTTTTTCCTTTTATATTTTTTTTTTCATTTTTCCCTCCCTTCATCTATTTTCCTTTTTTTTATGCAGCTTTTTCTGTCTCCCCTCCATGATCTGCCTGGCAGCACCCCAGCAATGAGCTAATGCAGCTCTCTGCTGGGTCCCGGATCTGCGTGGGAGACAAGCAGACGATGCTCAGCCGCCGCTCAGCTCAGTGCTGGCCACAGTTGTAGTCCGGAGTGTGGGGCTGCCGGCAAGGGCCAGATCCAGGCAGCCAAGAGCTCTCGTTTTGCTGGTGGAGTTGGGAAGGGATTGCAAAAGTCAGATGCAGCCTGAGGTTGAGGTCTATCCTGGCTGCCGGACACAAGGCAAAAGCATCACTGCACCCACAGAGGGGAGCAGGGCTGGCTACCTCCAGGCTGGGGTGATGGGTCATGGAATCTGGCTCAAGCTGAGCCCATTATGAGTTGTTAAAGCCTGTGAGTGAGATATGACCCTCTTCAGTTTCTGCCAGGATGACACAGTAGGGTGGCATGAAATTACCAGTATAGGGAAGTGATGGTGGCCTCGGGAGACAGGTATGGGTGGACTGCCAAGAGGATAAGGAGGGACCCTGAAGAAGTGAACAGCTTCAGTGTGCCATGGCTGCCTTGGCTTCTTTGCAGAAACACTCATTCTTCTGTGAGCTGCCTTTTAAGAAACAAGTGGCCCTTTGCAAAGACCACAAATTAAAAATCAAACAAACAAAAATATCAAACCAGGGAGGAGTTGGACAGCTTCTCACCAAGGTCTGATGTGACCAAGCTGCCATGACTCCCAGAGATGACATCAAGCAATGAGAGGTCCCAACTGTTTGTAGGAGATGCAAAGCATATCACAGGAGCAGGAGGTCAGGCAGCAGGGTAATGGCTTGTAGAGGGATACAATGTACACCATAAAAGCTGGATGTCCTTTGGGGTCTAGGCTTATTGCTTTCTTGGTTGATTGTGTTCTCCTCCATTTCCATCCTATTGCTGATGTCCATGGTGTATCCATCATCCCCCACCTGTTCAGCAGCCTGGAAAATCCTCTTTTGTATATTTTAGCATTTGATTTATACACCCATAAACTTCTTGGAATAAGTGCATACTCATTTCTAAAATTGCAAATATTTGTCTTCTTATACCAGCCTTACACACTGCCTGGAATCAGGTGTCCACCAGTTGTATCTCACAGCAAAAGCTGCTGCTTAGGCTCTCTGCGGAGGCCCAAGGTGGGTGAATTCATGGTGCAGAGTACCATGCAGTGTGTGATTGGACTGGTGGCAGTCACCAGATTTCCCTGCCAAGGTCTTTTCTTGCAACATTTATCCCCATTGCACTCCTTTGAGGGAGAAAGTGCAGATGTAATGATCTACAGAACTGTGCATATTTAAAAGGCAAAGACCTCCTCATCCCCCTTTCTGCCTGACCATCTCTCTCCTACATCTCTTGTTCCATGAGCTTCCTGCCGCCTTCATCTCTGTGCAATATAAACCTGCTCTGGTTTTATCTCAAAACACTCTAAGAAATGTAATTCCCTGTTGTTCCCAAGTATTGGGAGCTCATTGAAGTAAAAGAATGACCAGAAGAAGACCTGGAAGATGCCCCCTCTTTCTCTGTCTGATCTTGCACATGTGCAGATTCCAGGTGTTGGACCTTCAGAACAAATTAATGACTGATGGAGAATTTCATGCCCTGCTGCCAGGGTCTTGTGATGGTGTTCAGTAGTAAGCTTGCTCCAAGATACTCCTTGGGCACTGTGGCATTATCTTTTCAGCTCTTCTGAGGTCCACCATGGGCTGCTAACAACATTCCCAAGCCTCTGCAGCTGGGAAATATCAGTGACCTCCAGAGAGAGCCTGATGTCACAAGATTTTTCAGCTTGATTTCCAGAGCAGTGGTCTGGATGTGCTTCAAATTTCTGACTGCTTTTTCCAAGCAGAAATGTTGCTTGGGATTTTTGTCTTTTTTCTTTTCCTGTACTCTCCCTTTCCCACCACTCAGACCATCTTGTGCAATTGGTGTCCCTTCATAGACACGTCTGCGAAAAATGCAGGGATTTCCTGAGAGCAGTGCAATGGAAATTCCTGAGATTTCTGGTGCAGATAGACACTTACAGAGCTGGGTCAGGAGAGGATGAGGCAGCAGTGTAGGAGATGGCTTTTCTGCAGATGCAAATCCTTTCTACTCATCCTCTCTCATCTGGACCTGCAAAAGGGTTATGCAGGCCACAGTAATCTGTGGTATACTCAACCATTTGCAACTGTGCTGTTTTCATAGCTACTTTTGTGCCTCTGCTAGGCTCAAGGGTTGCAAACAGATCTTGGGTCTCTCCCTGCCATGCAGTCCTGACCATATACACTGCTCCCTGCCAGGCAACAGATGCTGTGCTCAGCTTCCAAACATCCAGGTGATTTCCATCCGTGTGTGGCTGAAAGATTCCAAGGGAACAAAGGTGTGATGCAAACTCATTGACATGTAGCGGATTTTGATAGTGCTATCCCCAGTCCTTGTGTCAGCTCCTCACATGCTGCTGCTGAGGCTGAGAAACTCCACACATGCAGCCTCTAACATGTCTGGAGAAACTTGGTGGCACATGCAGCACAGGGTGCTAAGGGAAGCTTTGGTGAGCCAAGATGAAGCTCTGACTGGGGAGCTTCTGCTGAATAGGGAAACTCATCTGGGAAAAAAAGTTTTTAGCCCGCATCTAGAAGGAGGAGGGGAGCCGAGGGCATGGCACAGCACTTGTTCAGTAAATCCTTGAGCCCTCACGGAAGAAAGCTGAGTTTACTACTAAAAGGTTGTCATAGGTTGTCAAAGAAAACTTGCAAGATGGGATGTTCTCCTCCTCATCTTTATGTGATCACCAGTGTTAGATGGCCCTGCGATGGAACGATGCACAGTGCTGACCAGAGTACAACCTGCTCTTTTGCAATGAGTTTGGCTCCAGAATATAAGCAAAAATGCCTTCTTTCTTCCAAAAAAAGATTTTTTAAAAAAGGAGGTAGTGTCCCAGCAGCTGCCTGATGCAGCAGCAGAAAAAGAGTGAAAACAAGGTGCCATATTTAGTGCACTGCTTCCTGATCAAGTGGTGCTCAAATGCCTGCAACAAGGTCTCAAGCTGGGGGCTTTGGATGGAGCAGGTCAAATGAGCCAGGGACACCTTAGAGGGATTAAAGAAACTATCAAGTGGCACCTAACTGAGGGAAAAACACCTGCTAGAGTGTTAAGAGCAGATGTGAACATGACATTTCTATGAGGAAAGGTCTGTTCAGCCTGGAGAAGAGAAGGTTCCTGGGAGACCTCATAGCAGCCTTCTGCTGCTGAAGGAGGGACCTACAGGAAAACTAGAGAGGGACATTTTATAAGGACATGTGGTAACAAGACAAGGGGCAATGGTTTTAAACTAGAGCAGGGTAGATTTAGATTAGACGTTAGGAAGAATTTCTTTACTGTGAAGGTGATGAGGCACTGAAACAGGTTGCCCAGAAAAGTTGTGGACATCTCATTCCTGGAAGTGTTTAAGACCAGCCTGGATGAGGGTTCGAAGCATCCTGTTCTAGTGGGAGGTGTCCTTGCCCATGATGTGGGATTTGGAACTAGATGATCTTTAAGTTCCTTTCAAATCAAGCCATTTTATGATTCTAGGACTATATGATTCAGTGATTGCTGCAGTGGCACTGAGGCAACAAAGGGTTTTTACCTGTGGTCTGTATCCCAAGGAAGAGGGATGGGGGACACAGAGCAAAAAAAAGCACAGAAAAAAACAGAGGAGTCTTACAACACTGCCAGGGTTGGTGGTGATTTTGAATAATTATTTTGGAAACAGCTTCAAGACCTGGCGGCTTTTTGCTGTGTGTCAAACTGTCAACTGCTCTGTCCAAAATCCACCCCTCCAACTCCAAGTGCTGCTGGTCCAGGAATCCAGGGAACTGGATGATTCACCCTCCTAGCCCTGTGAGGACCCCAGCACCCAGAGCAGGACCAAGGGGTTGAGCTCGCTGGCTTTTCCAAAGTAACTTCTTGCTTCTAGCAGCCTTAAAAAATTATCTGGGGCAAAATGTAATGACCATGAGAAGAGTAGGGCTGTGGGTTAATGGGAAATGTCAGGCTCACTGTATGTAATCCTGCTGCTGCAAAATGCTCTTTTAAAACCACTGATCATCTTTTACTTAGGGAATTCTTCCTGCCACAAAAATTGCCAGATTTCTGGGGAAAGAAATGTGAGTGGTGAGTGAGTCTATTTAACTTCCCTTTCCAAATGGCACTTGCTTAAACTTTTAGTTGCTAGACAGTAAGTGGTAGTGCTGTCAGCTGAGATTTACATGAGCTGCCGTTAAACCATCAGTAAATAGGAGAATGCTCTAAGGGCTGGAGTATGGAAGGAGAAGCGAGCCAGGCAGAAGAGGCTGGAACACGTACACTGCAGAAAAGTAGCCACAGTGGTCTGGTTGTTTCCAGAGCAGGCTGTGTCATGCCCTCTGCAGTATTCCAGTCAATCTAGTGCAATGCTCATTTTTTTTCATTAACCTTCAACACAGCCTTCCCATCTGCAGAATTAATCACTGCTGGAAAGCTAGACGAGTATTTTAGAAATTACAAACTACTGCTTTCTTCCTTAGTAACTTTTCTACAGGCCTTTCAGTTCCATTTCAGTTCACTGACCATACTCATGATATTGCAGATCTCATTTATAAGCTCTATAGATTAATTACACACACGCTTAAATAATTTCTACCTATTTTCGAGATACAACTTATTTGATCTTTTCTCACTAGGATGTTCTAAACCTAAGACACTCACCTCTCAGATGAAATTCACAGAAGCACACTGGAAGTGCTTTCGTGATGGGTTTGGAGGCTGGTGTTGATGGCGTTCAAGACCTGGACGTGATTCCCTGGGTATTTCCCTGCCTGTCTAGGCACTGAGCTAGGAGGGTCTCAGTTTGTAAGCTCCCATTACTCGCACCAGTCTGTGAAACCACACAGTGTGGTTCACCCTTCACAGAACTTTCCCAAAAGTTCTCATTACAGATGACCAAAACTCAACCTTTCTCTAGGAATACAAGGCAGCACACATTTTTCTCACAAAGACTGATAGAATGCTTTGGTTTGAACGGGATCATCCAGGGATCATCTAGTTCCAACCCCCCTGCCATAGGTGGGAACACCCACTAGACTGAGTTGTTCAAGGCCTCATACAACCTGGCTTTGAACACCTCCAGGGAGGGTACATCCACGACTAACCTGGACAACTCACCCCAGTGTCTCATCACCCTCACTGTAAAGAATTTCTTCCTAAATCTCTATCCCATGTCTCACTTGTTCTCTGCATAAGAAAAGCCCTGGAAGATGGGTACCTCCAAACACTGCTTTCATTCCCCTAGTACTAGCCCTTCCCCAACCCCACTTTCTTAGAGACCACAACCATGTGTAAGTGCAGACCTTCAATCACCTGCCTGGATTATGTCTTTATAAATCACATTTTAACAGGGTAGTGCAGTGAGGTCATGGCAGCCAGCTGTGCTTTTATTTCAGCATGGTCACCATAGCAGCAAAGGTCGAAACAAAACATATAGTTCACCAAAGCGAAGTTTCCTGGCCAATGGTCTTCATTTTTCTTTATGAGCTGACTTTGGAAGACAGTGGAGAGGCAGCTAATGGAAACTCAAACGTCTTTCTCTCTCCTCTGTCTGCTTCTTGGTCTCTGCAGCGATCAAGATAAAGGTTAGACATCTGGTTTGGATCTGCTCTGCTTAACTGAAGAAAAGACCCGCTCCTGCTGTCTCATAAATCATCCTGCAGCTGGAGTACAGTCCCAGCTATTTGCTGGGGCTGTTTACCCCTCCATGTCCAGTTGAACCATGGGTTTTGATTTTGGAAAGGCTGTGCATCCAGCAAGCTGCCTGCTGCCATTTTGTGAGCGACCCTTGGCTGCTGGGCTGGGGCTCTGGATGGGTGGCAAGGGATGAGAAATCATCCTGGGTGTAAAATTACCTTGATCTCAGTGAGGCAGACCAGGAGCCGAGTGATTGGTTCAGCTCACTGGAATGGTGCTTGCTTGCAGTTAGGTACTGCTAGGTGCTGCTCCCCACCAGCAGCCACACTGCCTCAAAGAACTTATGGACATGCAGGTACTGTAACATATAGGCAGAAAGCAAGTGATCGCTTACAAAGTCCAGCATCTTCCAAATTCCCTGTCTCAGCTTGCGACCTCCCAGCTACTCAGAGGTTAATGATTTTAGATTTAGGAGATACATTACTTCCATCCATTTAGCCTTTAGAGAGGCTAAAGGGTTGTACGATGGCCACACAGAAAACCCTGGCTGAAGACATGCCCATACCCACGTCATAATAATCTGAATATCCCTTTCTCCAGGTTCAGCCGCTTCAAGTTTATCTGCATCTATACTGAAGAGTTTGAATAGAATCCTAATTCCTAGGACCACACACCACGGAAGGCATCCTTTTCCGTAAACTGTTGACTTTGCAATGTCAACGCTTGTGGTGTAGGGCATTGCTTTGGCATGGTGCCCCTGGAAAACCCATTTTAAGTGAAAGGAGCTCGGCAGGTACATGTGTACATCTGTGTACTTTTACACTGGTTTCTTTTATTGATGTATTAAATTTCATACCAGCTAATAAAATGTGTCAAAGCCACTTTGCCTCGCATTATTTTAAAGGCTTCCCAAGAGGGTGTGATTAAATGCAAAACTACAGCATTTAAGAGAACCTAACCAAGCATTAAGTGCTGGTGCTACCCTAAGATTAAGGGTCTGGCTGCAATGCTTAACTCTGCTACATGTCCTGCACTTAGTTTTTATGACACTGTTAGTGCCATGAAAGGTTAAGTCTCTGCTCTGGTGTTGAACCTTGTGGTTTTCACCAGTGGACTCACAGCTCTCTTGCGTCCACGGGCAGCATGGTCATCCAAAAAGCTTTCTGAGCTTCAATTAGATTTGAAAATTGCTACTGCAAAAGCCAGGTAATAATTTGTCTCAGAGACTGCCCGCTATCACCTTTTAGAGTAATTATAGAATTGCCCTCCATGTCTGGAGTTTTCTGGAAGCAGGTTGGACAAATCTCTGCACAGCTAACATAAGTCAAGTTGGCTTTGATTGGAGAGCTGTGTAAAGTCCAAGAGAGTCCTGGATTTAATACTTTGTCTTCCAGGCCTAATGCTAATTTTGTCCCAGTTAGCAGAGCCACCAACCCTTCCTTCACCAGTAACTCTCCTCATGGAGTATTTCACAGTAAGGTTGCCCTGTGGAAGTGACAAAATTGTACAACCCTTCTAGCATTTGAACCTCTATTTATGCATCAGTCCTGGTTGCACAATCGCACCTATTGTCACACCTACCTAGATGCCCAGGGGTGGTTGGCAATATCTGCAGCCCCTTCCCCTAACATGGGGGCTTGGTGACTGGGGGTGCGGGGTTGTGTATGCGTGCTAGTTGTCTCTTCAGCATGAGAAAGGTTAATAAATGATAGTGGGAGATGGCAAAGGCCACCTGGAGCAGCAGGGCATGGACACCAGGGTAACCATCAGCAGCTGGGAGCCAGGAACCGAGCGTGTTGCTCGGGGCTTTGCTGGGCTGAGCTATTTTTACTCCGGGTCTAGTCCCGCAGCCACGCTGGCACATGTGCTCCCAGCTGCAGATGACTTCCATGTGTAACCCTGCGTGGCCGCTGGCCAGGGGCCCGCGGCGTAACGTGCTTCCTTAAAAGGCTCGAGAGAGGGAACTGCAACACCCACAGCCCCGGGGATGGGAGGGGATGGGGGCCCCTTGCTGAGCTGCCTGTTCTGCCATCACACTATGAAGACCCAGCTGTGCCTTTGCATCCAAGAATGCTGCATGGTCCACTGCAAGCAGCTTTCCTGGGAAACGGAGGCAGAACTGGATTGGGAAAACCTCTCCCATGTTGCAGAAAAGTGGAAGGCCTGAGGGAAGGACGATTTGTGGGTCACTTTAACCTAGCTGCAACTTTTATACGCTGTGAGAGCTAAAAAGAGGGTCTTGGGCATGTGTCCATGAATGGTGAAATGTAGGGCAGGCAGCTCTGTCCTCCTGAGTGGCTGCAGTTGGATGCAACCATTCCAAGAAATAATTATTGTAATGAATTAGAAGTTACTCATTCCCCTCACTTTTAATGAAGCCCTTGTGACGTGCTTGCAGAAGGTGCCAAATAAACAACACAGCTTCCTGACCACAGCTGCCAGGAGTTCCGCTTATCCCTAGTTGAGCAGAATCCCTGCTGTCTCCAAGCACTGTGCAAATGGTTTGGTTGGTGACAGGAAATGTTGGGAGCTGGGCTGCTCTGTGTGCCAGGAGTGGCATATAAGCTGGGATACCTACGAATGTAAATAGCCACAGGGACAAAGGCCTGAGCAGCTGAACAACCCTTTGACATGGCAGATCTGCAACCCCACTCACCTAGACATCATGTTCAGTGATGGACAGGGAACCTGAGGTGAATTATCAGCTTTATTTATTCTTGTAAATGGTGTTATGGAAGGCAACACTTCCTGTTGGGAGGGCTGCTCTCAATGGCATCAGGTACAACATGTGGAGTGCTTCATTTTGTTGCAAACTCACCTAAAGTGCTTCAGAAAGTGGCACTCCAAAGTGTAGGGTGGGTGAGCACCAGGTCCCACCCCAACCCATGGAGAAAGTCACTGGAGAAGCCCTAAATTGCAAGCTTGATCTCCTTTCCAAGATAGGTTTAACCAATGCAAACTTGTTCTCCAGAAGCAAGTAAACGTGCTTTCTACTGTGGACCTGCTCTGGTTTTGGCCTTCAGCTGCCCTTTCCATGGCATGCACCTGGAAGGCTCACATCTTCCTTCTCAGCACCCTCGTGTGCCATGGGAGATGTTATCAATCCCCACTTGACGACCACAGCTGAGGCTTGGGGAAATTTAAGACTTAAGTCCCACAGCCCAGAGCTGCCCTGTGCTCTGGGTTGGAGATTGCATTGATCTGCTTTGCATTTTTAGGAAGGATTTTTGGAGGTGCAGGGAAAAATACATTGCTTCTGTGAATTTTAGACTCCTTGAGTGATCTCAGATAAGGGCAGGAAAACTCTGGGGTAAAAATAATCATGGCTATGGAGAGTAGACACCTGAAAATGCCCATGGGGTCACTGAGTCATATAGGTTGTAAGAGACCTCCAGATGCTTCTAGTCCAGGACCCTGCTCAAAGTAGGGCCAGATAAGGCCAAGCTGCTCAAAACTGTGTCCACTTGAGTTTAAATACCTCCAGGTTGGAGATGTCACAACTGAGACATCTCAGGTTTTCATCTTTTACCAAGCTGGAAAATTCCAGGTTACCGGCAGCACTTGACTGATGTTCCCCCCACCCATCTTCCCTTTAAGGATCACTGGGATTTCCCTCCAAAGAAATGCTTTCCAGACCCTGGAAAAATGACTCCACTGATGCTCACCTTGGCTGTTACAAAGGTAAACGCAGAAATTTCTCAAAATCTCCATTAGACTTTATTTAAAAGTTCTTTTGTATAGACTTCCTGACACAGAATCCACAATAAAAATATAATCCCCCTTCCACCCACCCCCACTCCTCCCCCAAAT
>VWYK01038444.1:11456-45899 GCA_013399775.1 Semnornis frantzii | reverse complement strand
CTCCATAGGAGAGGTGCTGCAGCAACATTGTAATGCACCACTGCATTTTAATATGTGTAGAAATGAAGATACATTTGCGGCCTGACAGCTCAGCCTGGTGTGTGTGATCTGTCTGAACACACTCCCACAGGCACTTGATGACCCTGCAAAGAGCACTGAATTTTCTGTCAGTATTGAGACTTGAATTCACTGTTCTGTCACCTCAGATAATGACTGTGTTACCCTAAAATGTCCCTGATTGCCCTAGATACCAACCATATCAGTGGATGAAAGCCAGCTGCTTGAGAATGAGGCTGAGCAAGACCTGTGATGCTAAGCAGAGGACACCATGGATTCCGATCAGTTTCTCCTGTTTCACAATAGGTCTATACCCCAAATTGGCCCGAATTTCGTCATGCTTGCCTTAGTTTCTTTTCAGCACTCTGGGTGTGCCATGGTCGTATTTGTATGGCATCTTGCCTTGCAGAGAGGGGACAGCACGGCTGTACTGATCAGCACAAAGGTCTGAGTGTTCTGAGTAACCTTTTGGTTGATTTAGACGTGTCAGTATACCTTGGGTAGACTGCTGTGAGCGCCTCAGACCTGCCTTGTGCTCCTTACATAATCTGTTTGAAATTTCTCTTTTTTTCTACAATATTTAAATATTTACTTAAAGCTGTGGGTTTGGAACCATGGCCGCAACCTGTTGCTTTGTTGAAAAGAACTTTCTGCAGTAACGTGAGTCTTGCTTCTCAGAGGGATTGAACTTCCCCATGGAATTGGCTGAGATTGGATGGAACTCCTGCTGGACTTCACGTTTTTGAAGGTTTTGGCATCTCCCATTCTAAATACCAGAGATAATTCTTNTTTTTTTTTTTTTCCTTCTGATGGTTCTGCCTGCCAGTTTGTGATTTGAAGGTAGGACTCTGCTGGAGCAGATGCCTTGTGTATCTGAGTTGGGAGGAACTTTGGTACAAGCCATTTACACAGCTTAGGTGCTATAGGGGTGGCTTCTTACAGCATCTGGGTTGACAGTTCCCTTAATTTACAGCTCCTCCAACACTTCCCCGTGTCTCAGTCTTTAGTAACTTCTCTTTGCACCAAAACATGGTGATGTGTCTATGTTTATTTAATTGTCTTAGAGCTAGTTTGCTATTTCTAGTTCATCTACTTTCAGTACACCTTCTATGCAAAGGTGAAGTTCAGAATTATCTGGGTTTGCTCCAGTGGTATTTTACAGGATCTGATCCTTCCATATATAACTTATGAAATTATTTCATTTGCAACTGTTGTATTCTGGCAGTAATGGTTTAGAGCCAGTCTGGCCTTGAAACAGCTTGAGGACCTAAAGGTGTAGCAGCATTTCTGTGTAATGCCATCAGCTGTCACATAGTGCACTCAGCCACTTCCAGCTGAGTGTGCCAGGTCCTCCGTGAAGGCATTATCTTCTTCAAGACCTCAGTCCCATCCCTATTGCTCTTCCAGTGCTCTCACCCTTCTCTCTGTGTCTCCTCCCAGCAGCAAGGAGTGATCTGGTGGCAGGCTGGGGAGAGTGGAGTCACATGACTCTGAAATGTACCACAAGCCATTTGCACCCAGCAGGCCTGGCTGTATTCTGGATTAAATAAATGTCTTTTTCGTGTTGTTTTCAGAACCGATCACAATGTTTCTCCCTAACCCTAGAAAAGAGATACTTTTGGTTTGTTCATTCTCATTTTAAGTGAACACCTCTCAGTACTGAGAGGTATGGATCACAGGTAATTGATGTGATTGCATACTGCATGACGTGATATTTTTCTTAAACCAGAAATACGTAGTTTTAAAAGTGGTGGGAGATTTTTTAGGATTTTTGTTAGTTTGCTGTTTGGCTTTTTTAGAGAGAGAAGTACATTGGGCTTTATTTGTGAGTGTATTTTAAAATGTAAAAATAACTACTGCCACTTTCTGCTCCCGTATTTCTTAACTGACAGAGCAACTGCTGCAGACCCAGAGAGTGCAGTATCTGGAAGGCAGACATACAAAACATACCTCGCAGTGCCAGAGGAGTATTCCAGTCAGGGTTTTTATGCTGGGGCAACTGTCTCGTTGTGACATTCTGCCCATGCTTTCAGCTGTAAATCTAAAAGACAGTTCCTTTTTCATTCTCTCAGCAGAAGTTTGAAATGGCCTTCTGTCTGTGCTCGGTTACCTAGGTTTCTGGAGTCACCGGAACGTTGTACCTTAACAGGACGAGGCATCAGGTGGTTAATATGTAACTTCTGCTGTTTGCAAAGTAGAGGACGTCCTTTTCTCTTTCCTCCTCTGCCCTGCAGAACGGGCCTGTGACCTTGCTTTCTAGCTCCAGTGGTGGTTCAAGGGGCAAGGTAGTTTGGACTGAGCCTGATAGGGTAGGAGGGAGACCCGGGATGCCAGCCTTATTCAGATGATGTCTGTATTCTCTGTAGCTCTGAGAGAAAAAGAAGGTTTGACAATTGTAATGAAAGCGTCTATTTGGCATAATGCTGTGGGTTTTCTGCAGGGGTAAGCAGGATGGAGCAGACTGCAACACTAGAGTGTTCCATGCTTTTGGAAGTACGACCATGAGTCTGTGCTAGAAATGGGGTTTGTTCTGCCCATGATATTATGTTTTCTTTTACCCAACTGTGGATGCTGCTAACTGAATATATAATGAACAACCAGATGTCATTAGGAAACACACATCTTTGCTTACTTTAGAAGATAGTGTTCCAGATGTATGTCCACCATCAGATGAGTAGTAGTATCCACTACAGCTGACATTTTAGCACCCAGTGTGTTCTTAAACATACTGAAAGATTTTACTGAACTGTTTTTTGGATATTTTTTCCTGTCCTTAATGGAATGTCTCTTTTGTGCCCAGTAGTGGGGAGGAGCATCTAAAGTAGCCCAGTGCAGAGTATTTCCCTTTTTGCTGTAATAACTGTAGTGCTGTGATACGTAGTCAAGGTGAAAAGAACTTTCTGAAATCTCTGTATGTCTTGATCCTGATAAGAGGGTCTCTTGAAGAGAGAACCTTTATCCCAACCAGAAGTCACAATCATATTAAAAGACACATCTGAGTTCTATTGCCTAGCTTCATATGATGCCATTTATGTCACATGGAAGATCTAATGCTGCTCTCCAGCGAATGGGGGTGCAGTTTGCACCCACTGCTCAGTTTAACGGGGCTCTTTAAGGCACCAGGGTCAGAATGCCATTCAGCTGCCTGTGATGTCAAACTGGCAGCGGCTGCATCTGTTTCTGCAGACCTGTAGATCTGGCAGGCATTTTCTGTCAGGACCACTGCTCTTTTTCATCATCTGTGGAACTTCTGGGTTTGCTCATCCTTAACTGAAGACTGTGAAAACTCGTGAGTCTTCTCTCTGCAGAAGTTAAATCCTGATATTGCATGGTCTGAATGCTTATTTCAGTGCCAGTCATCCTCTGTCCATAGAACAGAATCAAATGAGGAAACTAGTAAAATTGGTATTTTAGAACCTGGTACTGCATTTTCTGTATCATAGCTCTAAATACAGATTTATAAACTACTTTTCTTCACTACTCTGCTCAACAGTCTCTGCAGAGTTAGAGCGCCCCAATTATATTTTCTGCCCCCAAAGGCATTAGATGAATTGGGTGCGGGGGGGTGGGTTGAGGAAGGACTGAAATGAAAGAGGGAAAAGGCACAATTAACCTGTTGGAGCTGTGCTGCTTCCCTCAGTTCTAACTGCTGGCACCTGATGGAACAGAGGTGGATCCCTCCCCCAGTAACTTATTGTAAATCTGTCCCAGAGAGAGAAATTCACTACAACTCAGGATTGGGAAAGTCAAAAAATGAAATTGCATTTTTACAGTTTAACAATATAGACAAAATAAACTATTACACAATATAGCAACTTTGGAGGAGGTGGGGATGGAGTAAAGCAGCCAAGCGAAGCAGTAGCCAAAACAGCAGCAGGGGGGGAGACAGCAGCAGGCGCAGCAAGGGGAAGACACAAGCTGTGCTTACAGAGACAAGATTTTCTGTGCTCCAGTGACATTATATTAACATCCATCGTTGCAATTTTATGGCCTATCCCTGGCACGTTCACCTCTTCACCTGAATTTCTCTGTTCCAATTTTTTATGTGCAAGCTACAAATCTACCTCAGAGGGCCACAGATAGTTTGCTAAAAGCAGTTTATTGGCATCTTGTACTGGTTAGGATTTTAGCCATTGTCCCAGCTTCTCTCCCCATATTTATAATTTTCTCAACACAGAGAATAAAGCAACTCCTTCAGGTACCACATACCATAGTTAGAATTAATATTTTTTATTTAGTGTACAGTAAGTTCCAAAAAGGGAATTCCAAGAGTTGGATGAACCATCCAACTAATCCAGGAAGTCAGATACATAATTCTTAAGAGCATTCGCGAGAATGTAGTGTAGAATGTAGTGTTAGAACAACAGGATGTATCTGGGCTTACACAGGCAGCCAGTGCTCCTAAAGCATCTTTTTGTTGCTTCAGTCCATCAGTTTTATCTAGGCTGTTAACTTTAAAAAAAAAAAAAAAGAAAAAAAAAAGGGGGGGGGCATTTATACATAATTTGGCACCAGCAATAGCAATTTTCAACAGGAGTTACTGAGTTAGTAACTTAACAAATGTGTAATGCATTGCTGTGTTGATGTAAATGGCAAACCTGTAAGTGATTAATGAACTTTAATTTCTCCACCTATGGTTCCAGTTCCCATTCCTTCTCTCTGTAATTTATTCAGTCTCTGCAACCCACTAGAATGCCGTGTCCTCATATGTAAATACAGCTGTATATTGTGGGGGACTCCTAACTCTGGCAAAGAAGTAAATGTCATTAATAAAGGTGTGGGGGGGTTCTTCTAAATGACAGTCCTGTCAAGCAGCTTTTCTTCTTGTGTTGGCTTCTCCAACATTGGTGTATTAATTGAACTTAGGCCATACCAGAAAGCAGTGAAGGAGACGCTCTCAGTGTTCCTATCTGCAAGCACGTAAAGCCCTTCGACATCTCAGCAAGTGGCTGGCCTTACTGTTCTGATTGTTGCTGTCCTGCCTGGTTTTACTGAATGAGAGGAAGCAGTGCACCTGTTTAATGATCTTCTGGTCCCTCTGGTTGAAAGTGTCTCTCATCAAGGAAGCTATCTCTTCCTTACTGTGTTAGTCTGGCCCATGGGAACAGAGTGCAGAGCTCTTCAAATCTTCCTGCTGTTCTTTGAGGTGATAACCAAAATTTTCTCAGGTCCAGAGGTGTGAAGAGATAATTCCCTCACACTTCGGTCATATGCCTTTGCCCTCATCCACTCTAGGATGATGGGTCTAGTAAATTCTCTCCACTTTATTAAATGCTGTCTCAAACTAGGCATTTTATTGGTAATGGTTGTCAAGGAGTTCCTAACAAGTAGCTCAAACCCACTTTTCTTCAGCGTCCTCTATGAGCTACAACAGTCTTTGTGAAAACCCTATAAAGACCTACTTAGAGCTAACCTGTATTTCGTGGTTTGATTGTGCTTAAGGACAAAATGGTTTCTGAATCACCAATACAGGGCTTGCTGAAGATTGCCATTTCCAGTTCTGCTTCTAGGACCAAGGCATGCTTAGTACTCTCCATGTAAGTGTTGTTAGAGCACAACTGAACCCTACCTTTCGACACATCAGGTAGTTAACTGCTGATCTGCAACACATATAGCTTCCCTGGAGCTCAAATGGGGATGTTGAAACTCTCTACACATAGAGAGTTGCGATAGTGGTGCTTGCACATGGTTGCCACGCAGAGTGAACAGGTCCCAGTCTGGTGGCTGTCAGACTTGTAAGGCAAAGACTGGAGGCCACTGTCACTATGAACAGAGAGTGATAATTGGAATTACTCAAAGTGCAGCTACTAATTGTTTTGGTTTGGGTTTCTATTACTCTTGACAAAAAAGGAAGGATGCTGCTATGTAGTAATTTATTTAAACCACAGATGACAAATGACCTCACGAAGGGCCCCGTCTGGCACTGCTTGGTCAGTTGCACGGAGCCGAGGAAATGCATGTTCGCCAAGGCTACCGTGAAGGTAAAGCAGGGACCAGTGCAACGGTTAAGTTTTTGTTTCCCTCGTATCCAACGCATGTGTGCGTTGTTGAACTAGCGTCGCTTTGCTTTGAAAAATGGCTTAAGAGCAGCCTTTAAATGCGAGTAGCTCATCACGGAAAGGTCACACGCCTCTTCGAGACTGAGATCATTTTGAGATTACCGAGCAGGGACAGAGTAGTTTCAAAGACGCTTCGGCTTTAATTATCCTACAGTGTTTTGGGGGGATGAGGAGAAGCGGAGGAGAAGCCTTCGGGGGGGCCTCCTGGGAGTCGACCGACCGAGGTAGGGCCACCAGACCGAAACAAGGTGTCCGCGCTCAGGCTCCAGCCTGCTCGCGCTCGTTTGCTCCGCAACAACGTGCAGTGGTTTTAAAAGCGAGCTTAGAGACTGGAGGCAGTGCTTGAGGTTCGCTGGCGGCGGCTCTCTCATCTCTTGCCAGGCAAACCTGGAAGGTCAGGCGGGCTGCCGCCAAGCCGCGGAGCCGGGAGCGCTGGAGCGGGGCTCCACGGCGTGCGCCGCCGCGGCGGCATCCACCTTCCCAGCCTTCCGGCGCTATCACGGTACCGCGGGCGGACTCGCTGCCGGCCTCCGGTGCCGAGGTCTCGTTGTGCGAACGAGTATCTTTGGCACTCGGAGTGTTGCACGGGGCCCGACTGCCCAGCGGCTCCACGGGCGGGCGCAGCCTGCTGCGTGAGACCGCGGCTCAGACCAACCCTCACACCACCCCAGCCCGGTCCCCGGCTGCGGCCGCGCATCCGCGGCTCGCGGCCGGGACGTCACTGCCGGGGCGGGGCTTGCGCCCCCTGCGAGATTTGGGCTGGGGCGGCGAGGCTGGAGCGCGGCAGAGACCTGGTAGCGAGAGGCGGCTGCAGCCTGCTTTCGCTTGGGCCTGGCACCAGCTGCGGGTGGCATTTGGCGGGAGCTGAACTAGCTCAGCAAGTTTGTAGAAGGGGACAGGTGGCAGGCGGCTCGGCCCACTTGCTGTTAAGTTCTGCAGCAGGATTTTTTAACTGCTGGTGCTTTTCATCTGATGACATCTGATTTTGCAATACAAAATAAGGAACGCCAGCTACATCTGGGCGGTAATGAATTGAAGCATTTAGACTGCTCGTTCGGTTTGTTCACAAAATCAAGTCTTTTTTTTCTTGACCAGCCTGCAAATTCTCTTTTAAAATATGTTCAGAGATCCAAGTGCCTTGCTTATTGACTGACCGTCCTGAGAGAAGACTCTGAAGGGCCCGCAAGAGTTCAGCAAGCACTGCGCAGCTGTGAAAGGCACTTTCTAGGGAAACTTGCCTGAGCCTTCAACACGGGGCCATGCAATCCCAGCCTGTGTTAGTAGAGCCCTTTAAGCTTTTCCTCCCCATCAGCTACTAGTGATTAGCCAGGTGTTCCAGACTTCAAAAGGGACAAATACCTGCTGGTCTGAGAAAGAGCCTGTTTGGGGGTTGGGTTCCCTTATCTGCTGTCTGGTGGGTGTGGTCAATTTAAAATATATGGTTAGAGCAGAGAAAGTTACCTCTAGGGCTTCAAACTAACTACTCCATCCTGGCTAGCGTTCTTGGAAAATACTGAGCAGTATTTCATAGATTAGCACTTTGATATGTTTTTTTCACATCTCCATTTAATGTCAGGTTCTGCTAGTCTCTTTGAAGAGCCTGTGCTCCCTTGCGCAGGCCTGTGATGGTGACAGCTGTACTCACCTGCAGAAATTGTTACTTGTGTTCTGCATCCAACAAAGGCAGCAGCTTTGAAAAGTCACTGGGAATATTTGCTCCGTGGAGCTATTTAAACAGATGTACAGAGGCAGATACAGTTAAAAATACCCTGTTTTAGTCTTAAAATGCTGTTTTCTCTATTCCAGAGGATTTTAATACATTCTAACATTTGCTCTGTGCTGTTGGTAACTCCAGGTGTTGGATGGAAAGCCATACACTCAAGTAGGTCTGATACCACTTTCATCAGAAGTGCTGCATGCACTCCGATGGTCCAAGACTGGTGCTCTCTGAGGCACTGCCTGCAGAGGTGGTGGAGCACTGGTTTGTCGGGACTGGCTGACACTGAAAAGACTTGAAGAACCTGTCCCCCCTTTTGCTTTTTTTCTTTTTTCGTTGCACTGTTGAGTTTGTCTCACCACCCAAATTACAGGGAAGATTGATTTTAATAGTACTTCCAAGTAATGTGGAGAAAAAGAACATGATTTAATGAAAAGTTTTACATTTAGAGGGTCTAAATCACATCTGAATTAATTTAAAAGTATGTTGAAGGAGGAGTTTGAGATGAAAGGGGCAGAGAGATTGTAGAAGCTATAGTGATGTTCAACTGCATTCCATGCTGACCCAGGAACTCATTCCTGTGTTTGTAATTACTCTAACTACACAGAAACAGAACATTCTACATTTGATATCTGGAGATGAGGAGAGGGAGGCATTTTTGAGGTAAGTCATCTTCTGGGGTGAGACTGAGGAGATTGTCTTTCTTATTGCAGGCAAAGCGAGCAGTACAGCGAGGAGCCACAGCGGTCATCTTTGATGTATCTGAAAACCCAGATGCCATTGATCAGGTATGAAGAACGGAGCCTGTTCATATTACAGCCTCTGCTGACTTCTTTTGGAGTTGCTGAAGCAAGACTTGATGATGTACAGGTCTCAGAGTACACCTGCCTTAACACTTGCAGCTACTGACCCTGGGGAACATAGTGCTGTGGTTTTCTTGCTCATCTTCTGGCAGGTGGGAAGCAGTGGAACTGTTGAGAATGTGATAGAAAGAGAAAAGCTTAGGGAGTTACATTTTTCTTCCAGCCTTTGCTAGAATTAGGTCCAGGATTGAGGTTTTGAGAAATAGTGGAGGCAAAACTTTGGTGGCCTGTTAACTAGTGAAAGAGTTTTCCTTTGCCCAACTCTGAGTACAAAACATGGGGTATTTGGCCCTACCCAGCTTGTGATCAATAGCACTGTTAGCAGCTACTGTATCTGAGGCTGCAAAATTATTTTCAGACCTGGTTCTAAGCAAGACTATTTCAAAATGTGCAGACATTTCTTTCTTGTTCGCAGCTAATGATTTGTGGTCTACATATTTTATGGACAAGCAGTCTCTTTCTTTTTTTGGGGGTCTTGCTACGACTTCAGTCTTTTCATTTGAAGTGGGTAATGTCTCTGTGAAATGCTTTGACATGATCCTTCCAGCCAATTCTGAGTTACTTCAGTAGAGAGAAGAAACACAGCAAACACAGAAATAATCTGCAGCTGGTTTGGTTTTGTCCTGAAAGAAAACTACTGTTTCTGCTGCAGCAGAAACAAATGAGGCTGGATGTTTTCAAGTGCAGCCTGATTTTTTTGGGGGGAAGAGATGCCATCAGTGTTTACATTTAAAAAAAAAGGTCAGCTTTAATTCTGAAATGTGTGTCTGTTGGACAAAGGAATGCAGACCCTGGGGAACTGTGCTCTGCCTATACATCAAGGCTACAGCCTTGATCTTGCAGACGTGCTCAGGGATATTTTTTCCACTTTTATATACAGAAGATTACCTGCACAAAGTTGTAGTCTTTTTCCATTTTTTTTTTCTCTCTGTATTACAGGTTTCAGTTACTTTCAGTCACCCTGCTCCGAACTTGTGAAGTTGAGTTACTGCCTTTTGCTCTATTCCTTCTAGCAGCAACAGCTATGCTTCTTTGATTTTTTTATAATAAACTGGATGTAACTGTCCCAAATAGCTGGAAAATTATTGTAGTGGATGATTGAATATTTGGGGTGTACCAACAAAATGGCGGGAGGTTCGTGGCTTGGCGCAGTAGCTGACCAAGTAGGCTGTTAGATAACAGAGCAGCAGCCTGTATAAACACTCAGAAACAAGAATGACTGGACCAAGCTTTCATACTTACCTTCATAGTTACCTGATTGGCTCCCTTCTCATGCTGCTGTGGACTCTCATGTTTTATGCATTGTGATTCTCAGTCAAAGTCTTCAGAACCCGTAGCATCCGAGAACACTAATTTGTCTGTAAAATAAATACCATTTTGGTACTCACAGTGGGATTGTGGAAAACAATGGCAGTGGGATAACAAAGTGGAAAAACTAATATGAGTTAATTTGGAGTATCTGTGATTCAGATGGAAGTGTCCTAAGACACCAAAGGGAGCTGTCTAGAAAGCTTTCCTCAGTATGCTTCTTAGGAAGCAAGAGAGCAACTAAAGAGACAGCTTTGAAAGGCAGGAGAGGAGTATTAGGGAAGGCTACCATCCTTCCTGCCAGTCAGCAGCAGAAACAGGAAGCAGGCCTGACCAGGAGAAGAATTGTCCTTGGACAGTTTGTTGGCAAAGTCGCTAGCAAATGGAAGGGCTTTCTGTGCAGATTTTGTGGGCTTTTTCCCCATAAATCTAAGTGTCTTCTTCTGTACACTAAAAATTAAACTCGTTTTTAGAAATGCTCTGTAAAGTCTGATTTGTCTCTTTAGTTTTGCGTAGTTTTAAGAGGAGTAACAGCACCCAGAGCATGACTGTGGCAGTGCGCAAAAGCTACCGAGGAATCAGGTGCATTCTTTCTTGGACAAGACATCTTGAGGGAGAATTTGTGTCTGGGAATGGAATGAGAGTGATTGGATTTTGCCTTAGGTCATTATGCCTTGTGGGCATATAAGATCTGTGGGTTGAATTCAAGTACTTCAGGTCTTCAGTACTTTCTAGCTCTTTCAAAAGCCATCTGTCTTAAAATTAGTTTTATCAGTGTTCTTAGTAGCCAAGTCAAATACTAAGAAGAGTCTGGTTTAAAGTCACAATGACATCTGTCACCATTATCTGCACAGATTGATTTCTTTGTAAGCAGGAAAACAGAGCATTGGTCATGTCCCACAAGTTATAGACCAATTTTACATAGATCCAACAATGTAGATTTGGTCTGTCATACAGATTAGATCTGTCATACACTACTGTTGTCCAATTTACTCATCTCGTTCCTTTGCCCTGTACCATTTCCATCTGCTTGTCAGCAGACTGGAAGGCAGTTCTAAGGTCTCTTGGGAGCCCTCTCCAGGCTGAACAGCCCCAGCTTTCCGAGCCTGTCGCCATAGGGAGATTCTCTAGCCCTCTGATCATTTTCCTGGCCTCCTCTGGACCCGCTCCAGCAGCTCCATGTCCTTGGACTCAGAGTGCTGGACGAAGTGCTCCAGGTGGGGTCTCGTGAGAGCAGAGGGACAGAATCCCTTTCCTGGTCCTGCTGCTTAGACTGCTTTTGATGCAGCCCAACACATGGCTGCTTTCTGTGCTGCCAGCAACCATTGGTGGCCCACAGGGAGTTTTACATCAACCAACACCCCCAAGTCCCTCTCCTTCAGGCTGCTCTTGACCCATTCCTCATCCAGCCTTACTCAGCTCTGCCTTTCAGAAGGAACATTTTTTTATCCTTAATCTTAGTTTTGGTCAGTAAAACAAACAATCAAAAAACCCCTAACCAAAGAGCCTAAGTAAAAAGTTTTGTCAGGTATAACTGCGGAAGACTTAAGTGAAGATCTATACTAGAAGAGAGCAGTTGGTGCTCGATCTAATTCCACGTTTGTGTTCCTTTTCTCTCCACTGTCCAAAAGAGAGATAGATTTCTTGAAATGTGCTTTTTGAGTAGATTCGTTGTTGTTGTTCTAGCTGAACCAGGGCTCAGAGGACCCTCTGAAGAGACCGGTAGTGTATGTGAAGGGTGCTGACGCCATCAAGCTGATGAACATAGTTAACAAGCAGAAGGTGGCACGAGCGAGGATTCAGCATCGTCCCCCACGGGTGAGGCTTTGAGGACTTTATGTAGGTGCTGCCCTGCTGTTAATTTATGCAGTGCTTGCTAGCAGCACTGAGTGTGAAGATTTTTTGATGCTCCCTGTGAACACTGACACATGTGAAATTCTGTTGACCTAAATAAATTGAGCTGCACTGTGAACAAGCAGCTACACTAGGTGGAAGTGTGGAATCCACAATGCAGCATCTGCTGTTTTATAAGGATTATTTTGAATATATAAATGACTGCAAATGTTACATAGTAGAAGCAGTTTTTTCCTTAAATAAATTACTGCGTGCTTCTGGTATTTTGGTTTTATAAGGTAATCTGCCTTGTGTTAATTAGTAATTCTCCGTTATTTTAAACATGAGTTAATTATTTGATGTTTTAATTGTTTGATGTTTTATAATATATAGTACTTTTTCTTAGCTTTTTTAAAACACTCTGTACATGTAGTTACAGAAGAGGAACAAAACTGGTGGTCATCCATGTCCCAGTCACCACTTTGTTTTTGGGTTTTTTTGGTGGAATTCTACTCTTAAGAAATGTATTTGAAAAGTGATCCATTTGCTGAAAATTCAGATGTTGGTTTTCACTTACTTAAATGTGCAAGCAAACCAATAACTCACCAAAATTCATATTATTGTGATTCACTCAGTTCAAAAACCCAGGCTGTGTGGGATGGGTTCAGAGACACTGCGAATCTAATGCCTTGTGACTGGCATTCTGTGTATTTCACTTACCTGCCATGATATATGAAGCCTAAGAGTTGTCTTGTAGCATGCTGGTTGATGAACAGAATGTGTGTGCTTTGCCTTTGGCCATTGTGACTGGCTGCATTTGCTAATAACCACCGAGAAAGCAGAGAAGAGAAAAAGGAACAGGAGATTCAATTTTAACCTAGAAAAAGAAAAAATAATGGTTTTGTTTTAATTTTTAAGCAACCCACTGAGTACTTCGACATGGGAATTTTCCTGGCCTTCTTTGTGGTTGTGTCTCTTGTTTGCCTCATTCTTCTTGTCAAGATCAAACTGAAACAGCGGCGTAGTCAGGTAAGAGAATTAATGGGGTACTCACTGAATGATGGAAGTAAGGGTCTCTTACTTTGTCCTAGAACCTGCTTTCTACTTCTGGCAATGCCAGACACTGGCTTAGAATAGCTGTCTTTGTGGAAAGAGTTTTACCCATGGACGTATGGCTTTGGAATAATTTGGAAATGTCTTAAAGATCTGCATTGACCTGGTGATGTGCATTTGGTTAAGTCTTGAAATGAAGAGTACAGAAGCAGTTCACGTAGGCATTGGGAAGGAAGAACATTGGTGGTTAATCATCAGTAGCACTAGTGTACTTCTGAATAAGTCCAAGCTCTTGTTACTGTATTGTGGAGAGACTATCAGGACTGAAAATAAATTGCAACTCTAGGCGAGGTACTTTGGTGAGAAACTTTGGGTTTTTTCCTGCCAAGTATGAACTGGGAGGCAAATGGAAGTTAATGGAGTCTAAAGCTAGTAGTTGTAAATTGTAAACCAAAGATATTATGCTCCACCAGCAGTGTTAGAGAGAGATAAGTAAACTGAAGTGACTCAGATGACAAATAAAATGACAACAACCCACTGTCTTCCTACACTTCTATTGATTACATTGGGAAGGAGGGGGAAAACTTATTTCCTAATAGTTGAATTGAATTCCTCTTTCATGCACTGCTTCTGGTAATGTGGCAGCAGTGCAAGAGGGCACTGCAAGTCAGTACTGGCAATTCAGAAAAGGTTTCTGGCCAAGTCTTGCATGTTGCCTTGAAGAGCTGCTGCTTGCCAACTGAGCAGTTGCAGTGTACCCCCAATCATCAGCACCTTCACCCCGTGTCAGTTCAGAGTAGCTTTACTGCATGTAGCATGTGTCCTTTTCATGGGGCTTCGGAGCCCAGTCCTGCTTGTAAGCCTTTTCTCTGCTTGATTTTTGAAATGGTGCCTAGTTTGGGTCTGCCACGAGTTGGGAGGAAGTGCTAATTTCATGTTTGTCAGCTGTAGTCCCTTAGGCAGCAGTGTCGCCTGATCTGTTTTGTTTGTGGTTTTGGTTTGGTTTGTTCGTTGTTTTTTGTTTCTTCTATTGTAGAATTCAATGAACAGACTTGCAGTGCAAGCACTGGAAAAAATGGAGACCAGGAAGTTTAAGTCCAAAAGTAAAGGGCACCGGGAAGGTAGCTGTGGAGCGCTGGACACACTCAGTAGCAGCTCTACCTCTGACTGTGCCATCTGCTTGGAGAAGTACATTGATGGGGAGGTAAAAAAGAAATTATTTCAAACTGGGCTGAGCACGTAGCTGATTTATTTTAGCACTCTGTTATGGTGCTGGCTGTTGGGTATGTGGTGTGCCGAGGTTGTGCCTGCTTGTCAGATTGATTGCATTGAGTGACCAGCTCACCCTCAGCTGCATTTGACATCTAAAGAAATCTCAAGGGCTTTTCCCTGTGCTACAAAGTGGGGGGTGAGAGCACTCACTCTGCAGGTGGCTACCTCCGTCAAGTGGCTTTTCTGAGAAAGAACTTGTAAAGAAGTCACTTTGGCCTTTAGTTCTCAGTGTTTCTAACAAGTTTTCTGCTAAGATGATTGTGCCTTCAAGATCTGTTGGCCGTATTGGGGGTGCATTTTATGTTTTCTTTCTCAAGGCTTTATGGCACCCTGTCTTTAAAATGCCAGGTACGCAGGATTGCTGGGAAACCAGAAGAGGAGATGCCAAAAGGTTCAGAAACTGGTTTTTGACTCCTCAGTTGCTGTCACTGCACTGGTGTCAGTGCTTGCCTTCTGTGACACAGTTTTGCCAGAGAAACCAATGAAAGGAAAGGATGAAATAGAAAACGGGCTGCTTAGAGCAGAGGCAGTCATTGATCACAGCTTTAAAACTTCTATACAAGAATTATTTGCAGACATTTTGGTTTTAAATTATTCATAAAAGATTAATTGTTTTTAAAGGCAATAGAAGATACTAGGTGCAGGTTTTGAGTGCTACAAGATACAAACAGAAAGTTAATGATGTTAGCTGATGGGAAATTACTCAGAGTAGCAAGGGTGAAGGCAGAAAAGAACTTCAGGAGCGCTGTATGAAACTAACTGGACTGGAAATTCATGCACAAACTGCACCATGAAGTGATATACATGGGGAAGCGCTTCACATGTATTACTGATGGGCTGTATCATGAACATTACTATTTGGAAGTAAGATCTTGAAGCTGTTTTAGGTAGCATTGTGAAGGTGGATCAGTGGTTTGTGGCTGTCAAAAAGGCAAGCTGGATATTAAGAATGAAGCAAGAAAGTCTGGAGAACTGAACAGAATACATAATTACACTACTGTGTAAATTCAGTCATGCTCCCTCTGAAGTGCTGTGAGAGCACACTGCTGATCCCATTTCTCAAAAGACATGTTGGAAATGAAGGTGCTCTAGAAAAGGGCACGGAGTTCGTAACAACTTTTCTACAGGAAAAGTGGCTGCCTGGGCTGGGTTTAGTCCTAAGAGTGCCTGGGGCCACAGAGTCCACAGCCGTTGACGGAGAGCAGGAACAGGAATCCAGTGTTTGTGTTTCCCAGTGCGAGATTGGGTGCAATTAAATGAAACTGCTAGGACCCAATCTGAAAACATGGTGTTTCTCCCCCAGCACTGTGGAGCTGCTTTCCAAAGCCTGTTACAGACTCAAAACCTGGGCTCAAAGCAAGACCTGAACAGTACCTGGAAAAAAAATCTACTGCAACTTTCAACTGGTGCATATCCAGCAGGCTCAGGAAACCTTGTGAACAGATGGTAGCTGAAGGATGAGAGTGCTGGGTGAAGGAAAAAGTGTCATATGTGTTGTGTTGGTCTTGCTTTTCCAGGAGCACTTTCCCTTGCCAGTAGCTGTAGGCAAGATGCATCATTAAATACAGTAATTTGATTTGATTTTTTAAAAAAGAGTCATTTAATAAATTAAGGTGAAATCTGATGGTGGGGCTTCTTCAAGGTGTAGATCACAGGAACACACAACAAAAAGTATCCTACAGAGAGGTATTGAATCTGCATGGGGCTGTAATGTGCCTGCAGTCTCCTTTTTGTGACAGCTGGTCACAGCTGCCTTGGCTGTGTTGAAACTGGTGGTGTGTTTTTCCTTCGTATCGCTTGGAGCTTAGGAATTAATCAGTTTAGTGCTAGGTTGAAAAATCAGGGAGTAAGCTGTGACAAATGAATTCATCTGGGAGGAGTGCTGTGTCATGTTCCTTCCTCTGTTCCTGTAGGAGCTGCGTGTCATTCCCTGCACTCACCGATTCCACAAGAGATGCGTGGACCCCTGGCTGCTGCAGCACCACACCTGCCCCCACTGCCGCCACAACATCATCGGTGAGTGCTGCTGCACAGCTGCCTGGTGTCCGGCTGGGGCTGAGCTGCCCACAGGTAGATCTCCATAGAGCTTGTGGTCTGTACTGCCACACAAGCCCAGAGGCACAGCTGGGAGCAGTCTCTGGCAGGACAGGTCACATTTATGGCTCTCCCTGGCTCTGGGCATGACATCAGTGTGGGACAGTGTGTGCCAGCTCCCGAGGGCAAAGAGGGCAACCAGAGCCGTGAGATGGATGGATTTTCTTTTGGTAATAATGAAGAAAAGACAATTACTTATCTTTTTACCATTATTTTCCTGTGGCATTGTAACTTGGAACACAATCTCCCTTACTTGATCCTGCCTCTTTAATTTCTTCTATCTTGAAACAACGTTCTATTAATGCACACATACATAAACCTGTGTGTGCAATGAAAACTCAAGCAGTGATTGACAGCCTTGCTCTTGACCTGCAAGATCAGAATCACAGAATATATATGGTTGGAAGAGACATCAAAGATATCCAGTCCAACCCTTGACCCACCACTGAAGGGTAAATGCTAAACCATGTCCCTAAGTGCCAGGGCCATGTGCCACTTGAACACCTCCAGGAATGGTGACTCCAGCACTGCCCAGGGCAGACTATTCCAATGTTTGAGAACCTTTCCTGTGAATAAATACTTCCTGATGCCCACACTAACCTTGCCTTGGCGCAGCTTGAGACCATTTCCTCTGGTGCTGTTGCTGGGCGACAGCTCTAGAGGAAAGAAAGAGAAATAATGTTTAAGCAGAAGGTTTTGTGAGAACAGTATCTGGAAGTGCTTTGCTTCCTTTCCTTTGTAAGCAAATACAACTCTTTCGAAGGCTTCCAGGCAGATGCTCTTAAATTACTGTGTTTTGGTTTTGTTCCTGCTTTGTAAAAATTAGGTGCTTTTTTAAACTCTGTTGTGCTTGCAGTGTAGCGAAATTCAGAACAAGATGTCCATCTTCCTTGCATAAAATATATTAGCTTTAATTCCTTCTACTCTTCCACTCTTACTTCTCTCATTCAGAGCAGAAGAAGGGAAATGCAGGTCCAGTCTGTCTGGAATCCATCAACCCAACACGCAGCCGGCAGCAGAGGGTGATTCTGCCTGTCCATTATCCAGGCCGAGTGCACAGAGCAAGCCAGATCACAGCGTATCCCACCCGGACAAGCATGGACCCTCATGGGAACCCCATCACAGTGCTTACAGTGGAGCGGCACGGCGAGCAGAGCCTCTACCAAGCCCCCTCCTCAGCGTACATCCGAAGTTATCAGCCCATTCACTTGGATCATGCTTTAAACACTCACCACTGTAGCCTGGAGCACAGGGCTTACTCTCCAGCTCACAACTTCCAAAGACCCAAGTTTGGTGGGCGCAGCTTTTCCAAAGCAGCATGTTTTTCCCAGTATGAGACCATGTATCAGCACTACTATTTCCAAGGCCTTAGTTACCCTGAGCAAGATGGACAGCTTCCAACTGGCATTTCCTCAAAAGATCCTTCCCGTGCCTTTCGGCCTGGTAGCAGCGTGCTTTTCCCTCCTGTGGTACACGTAGTGCCCTCATCCCACTTGGAGAGTGGCAGTACTTCCAGTTTTAGCTGCTATCATGGTCATCGTTCAGTGTGCAGTGGATATTTGGCTGACTGCCCTGGCAGTGACAGCAGCAGCAGCAGTTCTGGTCAGTGCCACTGCTCCTCTAGTGATTCCATGGTTGACTGCACTGAGGTCAGCAACCAGGGCGTTTATGGGAGCTGCTCCACCTTTCGCAGCTCATTGAGCAGTGACTATGACCCGTATGTTTACCGCAGTAAGAGCCCGTGCAGAGTGGGTGAGGTTGGTGGAGCAAACAGGGGTGCAATTGTTCTCTTGGAGGGCCCTCACCAGGATGAGCTTCGAGCTCATGGCCACAATCTGGTGAGTGCTGACTGCCGGCCTGTGCCAACTTCCTCAGGGGACCAACTGTCTAATTGCAGCATGGATATGAACTATAGCAGTAATTCCTCACTAGAGCACAGGGATCCGAATGGCACTACCTCAGAGGGAGGACACGAGGCCACTCCTGGTGCTGCTGTGGATGTTAAAAGGAACTGGAAGAACCCAGAGACAGCAGGGCCGGTCATGGAGCAAGCATGCACATGCTGCTTTGAACTGCAGCACTCTGCCCTGGAGCCCAGCAGCGGTGCCACTGACTGCAGTGCACTCTTCCTTAGCTCTCCCCTCTGGGGGACGTGCAGTCCAGGTATAGAACCACAGGCAGGGAACACCCCAGGCTTGTACAGTGTTAATTCAGACCACTTGCATAGGACAGATGGGGTGAAATATGAGGGGCTGCCCTGCTGCTTCTATGAAGAGAAGCAGGTAGCCTGTAGTAGCAGCAGTGGCAGTGGAGGCGGTGGCTGTTATACAGAAGACTATGCAGTGAATGTGCAGTACATGCTTCCTGACGACACCTTGCCCAGCTGCTGCAAGGGGGTGTGCGAGCTGGGTCAGCGCATTCCCATCATACCTGAAGACAGAGACTGTGAGTTGATCCTACCTACAGAGTGCCAAGGGACCCATGCAGGAGTCTGTAGTTCCTGGGATGGAACACCTGAACTAGACACTTACCTGCACTGCCAAGGTCTAGAGAAGGCACAGGACGAGAGGGAGGTGTGCTATGAGGCAGTGTCATTCCTGCAGCAGAACTACTCTCAGGAGGAGGAGGAAGCGGGAATGCTCTTTCCCGGTCCCACTCTGAATTCCCAGAAGCTGATGACAACCACAAAGGCCACAGGTAACGTGTGGGTGTTTAGATTGCTTATTACCTTTCTGTCCTACTGTATGAAATCCCGCCAACTTCCTAGGTACCTGCAGTCAAAAAAGTTGCTGCTGCCCATGCATAAGAGCAGGTTATTGACTAATCCTTCCCCCCCCAAGTGTTTTCTGGTTACCTGAGCTCATTACTCATAACCAGAGGAACAGAAAATGACAGTTTACTGTCTTACCCTGTTAAGGGTTTCATACTCATCTTTTGCAGGGAGGGGAAAATTGACTGCTACTACCAGGGCCCCACTGGAGCTCCCACAACCAGGGACACTGCCAGTTGTGGCAGCTGTGCTTAACTGCCTGAGTAGGCAAGGCTGCAGTGCTGGGAGCGGACAGAGAAGCTGAAGGATTGANAAAAAAAAAAAAAGAGTGAAAAACTTGGAATTGCCATAGAAGATGTGGGGAACATCTCTGTTGTGGACTTATGCAAGGGGAAAAAAAGAACCACTCACAGAATAAAGGGGATATTCTTTAGATGCCTTGCCAAGGCTGCTGTAAGTGTATTCATAAAATCCTAGAGTATCCTAAACTGTGAGGGACCTCAGGCCATCATCTAGTCCAACATAGCCAGGTCTGAGAGGAGACCAGTTTGTCAGATTAGACCAAGTTTATCCAGTCACACCATGACCACCTCCAGGGATGCAGACTGCACTGATCTGGGCCTTTATTCCTGTGTTTCACTGTCATCATGGTGAAAGGTTCTTATCTCCATTCAGAACATTGCATTTTTCAACTTAAGCTCCTTATCTCTTGTTCAGAATGCATCATTGAGAAGTCCCTGGTTCTATTGTTGTGGCAGCTTCCATGGAGGTATCGCAAAGATACTAGAGGTGCTCCCAAAACCTCTTCTGCAGGCTGAAAAAGTTCTAGTCCCTTGACTAGACTCTCTGCTGAACTTACTTCAGTCAGTCATTGTCTCGTTCTGGGGGGTCCCTAAACTGAGTGGAATCTTCTAGATGTAACGTTCCTTAGTTTTCCTTATCCTACAGGTGCTGGATCTTATCCCTTGGAAAGAAGCCAAATCGGCAACTAGACCTGCCCAGATGATCCTGGATGGAGCAGCAGAGCTTAGCAGAGACTCCAAATTCTTATGGACTTAATTTTTTTTAAGCTTTGACAAACACACAAAAGTGGTAATGTGGAGAAGTCCCTCTCCCTCTGTGTCCACATCAACTTGATTGTCTTTGTTCCTCTCACCTGAAGCCTTCAGGCCTCCATTTGTGTGCAAAACCCATGTGGGACATGGCGCAGAGCGTTTCTGAGTTTTGGTGCCATTTCTATATTAGTGACAAAGTGTTATTTATATTTTCTTTTAGAAGCAATCCTGTCAGCTCTCGCTGAGAGCTAACAGTGTGTTGAACAAGCCAGGCTATGTGTAGATGCTATTATCTCCTACTTAAAAGGAGTCCAGCCTTTGATTAAGCTCAGGGCTACACCTGCCTTAGAAACCAGATAGCACCTTGATACATAGCAGTCCAGAGGGATGCAGCTGCTGAATGGATGCTCAGATACCAACTACTCCTAGCAGCAAATCCTAGTAGCCAGCAAGTTGTGTGAGCGATTCTGAGGGAGGTAAAGCATGGACTGTCTCCTTTCTCCTCTCCCCTTCTTCCCCTTTCATGCTGCTCTGATGATTTGGATAGGAAGGGTTTCCTGCCATTATGATTAGTTTTAACAGAGTGAGGGTATGGATGCTGGTAGCTGAAAATGTTCCCATCCTTATTTCTTGATAAACCACGGACCTCGTATCCTCTGACAGATGAAGAATGCTGGAGAACCATCCTCCAACCGATGCTAGAAGAAAGTGTTTGCAAAGGGTAAAACCTTTGTAGGTAATGAACCTTGCCTTCCCAAGGAAGTTTTTCAGGCACCTGCACTCCCTGTTACAGCTGTGAGGAATGCTGGCGTATGCAAGAAAACAGCTTGCAGGGTGCTTGCAACTTGGCTGGCTCATTTTGGAAACAGGTCAGAGAGTGTCTTATTTCCTTACAGACTGCAAGGATGCCTGAGGGAAGCAGTGCTTGTCGCCTTCTGTGCATGTGGGAAAGTGAGGGACTTGGTTTAGTTCTTGTTTTCTTCTTTGCTATTGTTGATGTAGCTTCCATAGATCGACCTGTTTTAAAGGTTTCTTGAGCCCAGCCAGTTATGCTTTTTCCCCCCCCCCCCCACCTTGTACAGAGTGCTCTCTGTACCCTCTCAACGTGGACACACACTTTTGTTCTTGTACTAGTGGGGATGTTTGTTATCATGAGATAACGCATGTCCTCACTTCTGATAGCAATTGTTTCCTGTGGAAACAGCAGCTTCTGAGTAAGAGGCTACCATAGCACGGTTTAAATTGCCTGTCATGCTGCATGTGCCTGAGGACACAGTGTCATCCTGCCTGGGGTATTCACAGCAGGAATTCTCCTAAAGGGAAACTAATTATTTAATGCCTGCAGTGCCAGTCTTCTGAAAAGATCTGTCTGAAGTTCAGTGAGCTTTGGAGATACTCAAAAAAACATGAAAAAGAGATGCTCCATCTCCTGCCAGAGTCATGTCCCTGACAGCACTGGGCTGAATTAGCTGATTTGCTTTATAGTCCCAGATGGAATATCTTAAAAGAAGCAAACATGTAAGAAATAGAAAATGCATTAATCTGTTTACTTCTACTTTTTGTACTCAGTAAGTTAGGAAAAATAATTCTGTTTAAAGGAATTCACAGGAAATCTTCTTAAATGAACGACACCAAAATCCAGCTGTTCAGAACATTAGTACAAGGCAGTATCTTGGTACAAGATGAAAAGAGAAGTTCCATTAAATACATTTTCTGTGTACAAAGCTTATTCTCTGAATGACTGAAGCAAGTGGCATGTGTTGGGAGAATAAACTCTCAAGGTTTTTGTTTGCGTGTCTAAGTTTTGCCTTTCTACTTCCTCCACTCAAATGCAGTGTAGAAGCTATGGCACACTACCCTGGTTATCCCACTTGGCATTTTGTGAGGCACTAAGGCCCCCTAAGTGTGTTGTACCCTGTAACTACACAGCACATTGTGGTAAAATGTGGCTGTGAAAGAGAAATTTGAATATTCTGTCTCATGGTGTTCCTGGATGTGCTGGTCTCATTCCCATGTTGTGGAGATCTCTGCAGGCCTTACCAGAGAGGTACCCGACCCCTGCTTCCTTTTTATATTCAGCTCTCAGTCCGTCCCCTGCTAGCTCTGTGTCTGTGCAGACCCACAGGCTAGCTGGCCATGACGGGGGGAGGTGTTAACAAAGTACCTTTCTACCGCTTACATGAACAGTTGTTGTTGTGTTTGGCTCATGAGGCACTATTTAAAATGTTTTTAATTAATGTTATAGCACTTAAAATTGTTTTGTATAAACCAAGCTGTAAAGATTCGTAATAAGGTCAAAGGGCTCTTTCTCCATTACCATTTTTAAAGATGTTTTAAAAGCTAACAAACATCTTGTATATATTCTGTATATGTATAGCAGCACATTTCATTTATGGAAATATGTTCTCAGAATATTTATTTACTAATATATTTATCTTAAGCCATGTCTTATGTTGAGAGCGTGTGACATTATTGTAATAATCATTGAAGAAATCACTAACATGAGGCCCTGTAAATACATGATAATTGCACACAAAGATTTTTACAGTACTTGCCGACCAAAAATGATTTAAAAGTTGTAGTTACCTGCAGTTTTGTAAGAAAGTGTACAAATGTCTGTATTAAAAGAAAAAAAAAGGCAAAACCACACAAAAATACAGTTGTATTGCATATAGATGTGGAAGTTGTCCTTCTTGTTTGGGGGGATAGCCATACTCCTTGAAGTACAGTCCTAGGACATACTGAGGTGAGCTGTAATCAACTTTTTTTTTTTTTTTCCTTTTAAAAATAATAGCTAGATGGAGATGTAAAAACAAACACAGATGCTGCCTTCCTGCTGCTGACCCAGGCAGTCTCAGCTGGCGCCTATGCCGCAGGAGGACTGCCTGTCACTTCAGCATCCCTCGGCACCCTTGGCTGATGTTGCTCTTGAGGAAGGGGAAGCTGTATCCTTTCATGACAGGGAAATAAAAGATGGAAGGAAGGTGAAGGAAGTGCAGAACACAGAAGGAAAAGTGAAGAACTGGGTAAGAAGTGGACCAGAGCAGAGAGGTTACTGGAGGTGTGGGGCAGGCTGCTTTCCTACAAGCCTGTGAAGTCTCGCAACCACATGAGACATCAGGAGGAACTCATCTGCTGAAAACCATCCATATTTATGCTTGGAACCTGCCTGTTCCTTAGGGCAGGGGAACTTAATTCTGATTTAATTTAAGGTAAAAATAATGTGTTGTCCTAAAATAAAACTGATGTCCATGGACAAAGATGGCTAAATCATAGCTTGAATGGTCAAGGCAGATCTGAGTCCTTACTCTGGGTGGTGGAAGTGCTGCTCTGACTGAATGGAAATCGTTGCTGTGCTGATTTTGCCAACAAATGTTTTTGTCAGCAGAGGGCATAATGTGACCAAGGATGTTCATGAAGGCCCCGACAGAGGCGGACCTGGAGCTATGTGGATCACAGCCTGCATGTGTGCACTGTTCTGTGTGTTTTGTTTTTATAGAATCATTAAGGCTGGAGAAGACCTTTCAGATCATAGAGTCCAACTGTAACCGCTAAACCAAATCCTGAAGCACATCTACAGCTTCTTGAACTGCTCCAGGAATGGTGACTCCATCACCTCCCTGGGCAGCCTGTGCCAACCCCTCACCACTCTCTCAGTCCTAATGTCCAATCTAAACCTCCCCTGGCACAACTCAAACCCATTTCCTCTCATCCTGTCTCTGGCTACTCAGGGGAAGAGACTAACACCAGCCTCACTCCAACATCCTATCAGGGAGCTGTAGAGAGCACCAAGATCTCCCCTCAGCCTCCTCTTTTCCAGGCTAAACAACCCCAGCTCCCTCAGCTGCTCCTCATATGATGCCCTCCAAACCCCTCACCAGCCTTGTTGCTCTTCTCCAGAGATGGTCCAGTACCTCAGTCTCTTTCCTATGCTGTGGTGCCTAGAACTGGACCTCTGTGGTGTCACCAGGGCTCAATACAGGGGCACCATCACTGCTGTACTCCTGCTGGACACAACTGGTTTTGTTATGAGCCAGGATGCTGGAGGCCTTCTTGGCCGCCTGGGCATACTGCTGGCTTCATGTTCAGCCACCAGCATCCCCTAGATCCTTTTCCATCAGGCAGTTTCCAACCACTCTGTCCCCAAGCCTGCAGTGTTGCTTGGGGCTGCTGTGACCAAAGTGCAAGACCCAGCACTTGGCCTTCTTAAACCTCATTGCGCTGACCTCAGCCCACGGATTTAACCTGCCCAGAGCTCTCTGCAGAGCCTTCCTACCCTGGAGCAGATCCACACTGCCACTCGATGTAGTGTTGCCTGCAAGCCTGCCGATGGTGCCCTCGATGCCCTCACCCACATCATTAATGAAGATACGAAACAGGCCTGGCCCCGATACCGAGCCCGAGGGCACTGCCTGTGACCAGCCACCAGGTGGACTGAACCCCACCGAGCACAACTCTTCGTGCCCTTCAGCCAGTTGTGAATCCTGCCCCGAGTCCACTCGGGCTATGCCATGCACCACAAGGTTCTTGAGGAGAATGCTGTAGGGACAGGGACAAAGACCTATACTGGAGGTTTACAATCTGAGCCTCCTTCGTCTTAACCCTTAGCTGCAGTTTGTTGCTTTCTCATTTCTTAGTCTAATGATTGTGCTTTTAAGAACCTTCGCTGTCCCACAAAATAGTCAGCGGGGCCATTTGCTGTCTCATTGAGGCAGTTGTAAGCTGTGGCCTAAACCTGACCATGATGCTTAGCTCAGGGAATGTGGGGGTGGGTGTTCCATCTTTTCCTTCTTGTGGCTTTAAAAAAAAAACCCAAACCCTAAATACATGAATTTTCTGTTAAAAAAATTGTAATTTTATATTTGGCAGTGGGGGGTTCCTTTCACTGTTGAGGCTCAATGTTTAAGGAAGTAATTTGTGGCAAAATGCCAGTCCTGTGGGCACCATAGACTGACAGGACCCTCCATGTAACAGCGTAAGAAAAGCAGGAGCAGACTCTTCCTGACCAGATTAGGCAGGATGGCAACACCTGGCATCTCCGTAACACTATCTCATTTTTGCTGTAGCAATGTTGGATGCATCTGTCAAATCCTGTGACAGCTGGTAGGTAACAGTGGTTGTTACTGGGGTAGTGTGATCAGAAAAATATCCTTAAAAGGATGGTAGTTTCCATACTGTGTGGAACCAATCTGGATGAGGTCTTTAGCCAAGGAAAAAAAACTGCATACCTGAAACCAGATCTTTGATCTTGCAACTGAAGCACTATGCTCCAGCAACTTAAACACAGTAGAAAAGTGGCTCCTGCAGAGTAAGAATACACTTCTCTCTTGGTCAATGGAACTGTTGCTGAGGAAACACCAAAAAAGGCAACAGTTCCCAGACAAAAACAGAAGTGTAAGAGGTGTCCCATAACCTGAATGGCGAGAAAGGAGAGCAGAGCAACCTCCCCTGTGACAGCAGTCTCTAAAAGGAAATGGCTGTTTGAGTCCTGACACGAAAAGCTGGAGGCGGTTTTGGCATCTGAGATTGGCATTCAGATACTTGCACAAAATGTAGCTGAAGCTTTCTTAGAGGGAGTGTAGCATTGCTGTCAGTCAGGAGGAATTAATGTAAGAGCAATCTCGCAAGAAAGTAGAAAGAGCATTGCACGTTGCTGCAGTTTGTCAAAGAAAGGGCAAAAGAATTGCTGCAGTTACTTCTGACGGGTTGCAAACTTGTAACCTCAAGCCTGTCAACTTACAGTTGACTCAGAAATTGCTTCTCACAGCCATCCCATGTTCTGTACGTAGTCGTGCTCAGCGCTTTCAGCTCAAATAGAATAACATCCACAGTGGACAATCCTGCTCTTATCTCCTGGTGAACTGCAGTAGTTTCTGTCTCCTTTAGTGAATGCTGGTCTGCACTTTAGAAGTACGAACCAAATTCCTCCTGCAGAAATTCACTGTATTTATTTTTTTATAATTATTACTTACAGCCATTTGCTGACTGCAGAAATGACCTTGTATAAACACAGCACATATTTCAGTGGTGAGTCAGTTCAAGTTTAATTTATTCTGTTTTTTTGTCAGTTTTATTTGGTTCACGTGATAGCCTTTGGATTTACAGTAAGTTGTCTTGAGACTGAACTTCAGCATGCCAAATTTCATCCCAGAGCACAGGTGCTCTGTACGTTGCATGCAGTGCAGGTGTAGAGGGGCAGAAGTGTCACAGAAAACCCAGCATGGTCTGCAGGTTGTGTTTTGCACTCTCACGATCTCAAGGCTGTTCATAAGTGTCCAGAATAATATTCAGGTGAAACTATCACCGGACTGTATTTGGAAGATTGTGAAATCTCATTGTGGCAAGATACTAAGAACTAGTTGGACAAGTATTTGTCAGGAGTTGTTTTTGTAGTTCACCCTTCCTTTCGGCAAAGTGGTGCACTAGAAAATTCTGTTGGCAGTACATGCAGCAGTCTGAGAAGACATATTAAACAGGAGCTGAAACCGGAATAGCTACTCATCCTCATGCAGCAGCCAGCTGTCTGCTGCTGTGTTTGGACTGTAGTCATGCAGGCTGCAGATTCAGTAGTTTCCAGGGCTGTCAATAAAAAAACCCCTTATCTCCCATTTATACCACTGCCAGGGGAGTGTGGAATACAGAGACTGTAATTCTGCAAAACCACTAGGTTGTCTGCATGAGCAATGTGATAAACCTCCTCAACATGGTACTGCCTGTAGAAAATCTGGCAGAAGCAAGCCCTAAAAAAGATAATGTTGATGCTTGATTGAGCAGATGACATGTCTGATATTAAAATGGCCCTAAGAGTACTCAAATGTGCAGAATCATGAACAGCCTAATAAGAGTCAGAAAAGAGTTTTGAAGTAGGAAAGTGCATCTTAAAGCAGTTGTTTCCTTGGCATCTGTTATGCCACAGAGCTGAGTTATTCCCTTCTGAGTGTTTTTCTATCACATAGACCAACAAATGATCTTTTTTTTTCTACCATTACAGTGTATAGAAAAATTTTCTCAGTGTAACATCTTTTCTTCCTATAAAATGTTATCACAATACAAGCATTATATGCTGTATTAAATAATGCATTTCCCATACATATATAAATACATATATTACTTTTATAACACATCACATATTTCAAAACAACAAATTCTCTGTTTCCCCCACATAACATTATGACAAAATTACATATAAAATTGTTTCGTCAACAAACTAAACTAGTTTTAAACATAGATTTTGAATTAAGGACGCCACTTGTCCACCTGGCCCCCTTCTACCTGAGGTCCGCATATGCTGCAGGCTACTGTAACTGATAAGTTGCATAAAGGAGCCAAGTCTCACCATTGCTGTAGTGCCAGTGCCAACTAAATCAGTCACTGACTGCCCCTGCTTCTGGGGCTGACAACTCTCTTTGGCTCATTGTCAGCTTGCCTCACTGCACAACTCAGCACAATCAGATAAGTCATCTCTGCTAAAGGGAACTCAGGGAAGAAAAAACAATGGTAATTTTTAACCTCATCAGTTTATTGCACCACCACACAGCTGGTCATACCAACACAACAGAGTGAGGAGGAGGCCAGAGCAGGGGCTGGGATGCTGTATATGAGGAGGCAACTCCTCATGATTGTTTTGCTGTCAAAACAGTTGCTTTAGAAAGTTGTGGCCAATGTCGCATTTGCAGCCTGTCCAACCCCTTGAGGGAACTGCTAGGTAGAAGGTCAGAAGGCCATTCAGATACAGTTCTGAATTCTTCTGCGTTTATTTGCAATTTGTGGAAGAGAATGCTCTACTATTGACATCCTGGGGAGCCCATGCCCTCCAGCTGTCCGCACTCAGCTGCCAGTGTCAGAGAGGGGTTTCTGTATGCTGAACTGTGGGATTACAACAGTTGTGCATGTCAGACTTTAATTCTCTCTCTTCCCAAACCCTTCTCTCAAAGACCACCAAGTGCTATGTTAATGGGTACCTGTCGGCGATATACCACACCACTGTGGTGTTTATACCAGGAGTGCAAGGGGTCATACCACATTTTGAAGAAATCCACAGCAGAGACCTTTATCCTCTCAGGTCTGTACAGTAAGAAGTGCTATTTAAGAGACCCTGTTCATGCATTTCAATCTATTGCTCTGCTTCCTAGTATCAGAGGTATCTAGAATGAGACCGATCCTATCAGTACATTTACCTCCATGCTGTGCAGTGCCTTATGCTTATGTTCACTGTTGTCATGGCCAGTGAAAATGCAGTTAGCTACTGGGTTTATGGGTCTTTCATCCAGAAGTTGGATAAACATTCCCTAAAAAAGGCCCGTGAAATACTACTTTATTATTAAAGTAGTTGAGGAGCAAAACCTGTTTCTAAATCCTGTAGATTTTGCATCAGTAGGATCAGTCCGTTGTTTGTAATAAGCTTCCTCTAATTTCGTAGTGAAATTAAATTACTGGAGAAGCTTAACAGTTCAGCATTTTTTATCTTCTGCAGCAGGTAGAAATCAGTCATAGGGTGCTCCTGAGGTGTTTTTCGAGTTTATTGCCATTAGCAAACTGCTTTGTGAATGTCCCTTGGACTATGTGTTTAGCTGCTCAAGAATATTGGATAAGACAAGCAAACAAAAGCTTCATCAAAGTGCTCACAACATAATTCTTAAGGATCTGGATTTAAACTGACTCTCTCCTGGTTTTTCATTAGTGAACCATATTAAGCATCCTTAGGAAGCAAAGCAATTTGTTCGCTACAAATCTGTGAAGTGGACTTTTCCCCTATACAGCATGATACAAAACCTGACTTTCAGAAAGTCAAATTAAGAATTCTTGTTGGATCTGAAACAGATAATGTTTTTTGGTCCAACCCGATGACATAAGAGATAATCAGCATATTTAACTTGTCCTGATTTTAGGCAATACTGTAATTATCTCTTTCCTGTATTCTTTCCAGCAGCTCATGCATGACAGTACTCTATGTTTCTGTGGTATTTCTTTTTTTATATAAGCTGGCTGAGGAGAATCTTGTTTCTATTAAACATTTTTTTGTGGTATTGTTCAGCTGCGTCTGTCTCTCATCTATGGTACATAAATGGTGCTGGAAAGAATTAATTTCAGGTGAAAGAGTAGGTCTGCAATGGCAAGTAAGGCACAGACCTTGACCTGGTGAGCATTACTCCATCGAAAGTCACATCTGCAGCTGAAACTCCATAGAATTTCCTTCTCAATTTGAGCGTATTTTCATTGTGCTCGTAGAAACAGAAAGTACAAAACCAGCAGAGCACTGGATGACCAGGCTGATAGTGTCTTGCAGTCTTTGACTCTCATTAGACATGTTTGCATTAAGACCAGCGAGTTCTAGTTTCTGTGACAGCTAAAGAGGTTATCAGCATCCACCTCTCTCTTCAGCCTTGAGAATAAAGGGACTAAAGTAGCCTGATATAATACACCAGTAGAGCAAAACAGGACATACACAGTAAGTCCCCAACCTGCAGAAACTCATTCAATTACTTTTGGCAGGGGTACAGGACATTTTGAATTTTACAGGTTTTGACAAGTATTTTAAGGTTTAAAGGCAGTAATTAACAGCACTGCAGATTTGATGAGCACCAGATACTCTAAAACTATTGCCCTAATTAAATCTGTTATCACTAGTATGCCTAAGAGAACAGCAGATATGCAAAGTCACTCAAAGGCCTTTGGAAAAGGATTTCTGGGAAAACATGTATGAGTTTGGGCGGGGGAAAAAGGATTATTCCCAAGTCACCTGGATTTTAAGATTGATTCTTGTAAAAGAAGAGACTTCAGTTTCCCACTAGTGGGCTGCAATCGTCATGTTGACTTTGGAGCTTTTTCTTGAAGATGGATATGGATGTGGATGGCTGGTAAAATATACTCCAGATCTCACCAGCAGTAGTAACCTCACTGGAATCTTCTCCTTCTATTGCAGATGGTATCTGATGGGATCTAGGAAACAAGTGTAAGTGTTAAGGTGCTTGAGAAGCTTCTTTTAGGGCTATGTCTGCATTACTGTATCACTGATAATGCTAATGGTTTCCACTACACCTGTGACACCTTTACTTTCTATCTGCTGCACAGTTACGTGGGGGTTTGGAGCACTGGTTGGTTGTTTCTTGACCAAATGAAAAGCTAGGTATTCCATTGCTACCCTACTTTCAGTGTCATTAAGCTAAGTCTGTACTTATTTTAGTTGCTATTAATATAAATTATTTTCCTTTTATGTTTAAACCTGATTATGATACGCAAATACAATATTCAGCATCTGTGATTTGTAGATCATCCACCATTTCATTCAGAAAGTGTCCATCTAGAAATGACAAAAATTATTTGGTATAAATGTAGAGAAATTTAATAATAAAGTTATGGTGGTTTCAATAGGGAAAAAAAAAAAATCATACCAGTTAAGTGTCAAACCATAAAGTGTCTTTTTTTTTTGATTTTTTTTTTTGAAACATTTTCAGTATTTTTGTACAAGAAAGTACATATTAATCAGCCTTTATCTGACTTTTTTTTTTCTCCCAGTTTCCCATCTGGGATGAAGTTTTGATTTTTTTTTTCCTGCAGAGTATTATCAAAATTTGAGCTCTTTCCACCATTTTCCTCTTTGCTAGACAACATTGCTCCACAGAAGAAACCTTTTTATTTCTTAAAATACAAATCCTCTCAAAACAATACCAGAAGACAGATTCTAGCAGCAAATGGTATCCTAACAGGCCAGAAAGTTAAAATATTCAGTATCTTTTATGAGGATGCAAATACATAATACATAACTTGAGATTTAGTATGACCAATCCAACGGTATCGTAAGGCAGAGAAATTAAGTTTTCCATGTTTGGTACAAAGCTGAGATCTCATTTCTTGAGAGGCAGTTTTGCTTCATACTCACCTCATGGTAATGTGGAGAAATACCTTTGCTGTTATGGCTGTAACACTTAGGATGAGCAGCGCTGTGAGACTGTATATTGTCCACTCTGTAAAAGAAAAGAGAAGGAAAAGAGATGAGAGGAGACATAGCACACTGAACAGCCTTGCAAGGACCTGAAATCATTAAACCAACTGTATAGAGGCCACCACCTTCAGAACGCCTGAAGCTCAAAGCAGCAAAAACAAGGAAGCACAAGTTCCCTCCCACCTAATGTCTCTTCCTCAGAACACTGACTGTTCATGTTTTTTACAGTGATTTTATAACTGCATCAAATCCCAGGGTACAGCTTCATCTTAAATCAGTATGGCCACAGCAGTTTAACATTAAATGCAGCTGTGGTAACTCAGGTCCTGGCCTGGGCACAGTGCCAGTACATCTGCCCAGATCCTGGACATGTTTGCAGCCCAGGTACTTTGGGTCTATGCAGCTCAGGTACAGTCGCTACAGACTCTTCAGACTTGGGATGCAGACAGCTTCAGGACTACAGAGCTACTGCAGCACCCATGGTGTGACCAAGGCCCAGCTTCAACAACAGGTAAAAGCAGATGCCCAGAGTAGTTTAAAGATGGGAGAGACCAACAGTAACATTCACCAGGAGTGCTTTTCCAGTCTTAAATTATTTACAACTCAACAATCTCCTGAATGAAGTAATGCATTACAGGTGAGTTCTAAACACCCACTAACTTGCTCCACCCTTGCCTAGCCCTCTTTATGTTATTGCTGCAGCTTTCCTGACTCGGGGTCACCAGGCACTTTCAGACTCTACAAAAGCTTGCCCTTTTCTCAGCACCTTTTGCCACCTCTGTGGCACCAGTCAGTGAAGCTGGTTCCAGTAAGGAGGCTGCTCTGTCTCACCTCTTATTCTCATGTGGTTTCATTATCATAGGCTCATCATCCTCACACTGTTTCTAACCTATTTATGCTGAGAAGTGAGTTTTGAAAATTAATGACAGGAGCACAGTTAATGGTAATTAGATTAAGTGAAAATGTATCTATTAGTAAGAGACAGTGGATCAGATAATCTGGAGGAGGGGGCAAAGGATTTCGCAACTCTAGATTGTGACTTGGCAAAATGTCTTTCCTTTTTCCACATTTTCTTGTAATATTACCAGGCATGGAGCTACTAGGATGGCTTGGGCTCGTTGTGATGACATAAAGTATCTTTGATGACCGGGCTGCGTTGATGCTGAGATTTGCTTGTTCATTTATCTTCTCTGAAAGGGTCTGATTCATTGAAATCTTGTTTTGATGCACATTGTCCTTCACAGCTGAAAACACAACAGTGTATTACAGTAACAATTTAACAGGTGTAATTGGACTTTACTCAGTGCTTGTCAATAGGTATGTGCTGCTCTCTGGTTTACTTAGAGAACTCCAGTAATGAAATCTTGTCTCATGACAGATAAAACCTATACTACACCAAGCTGGGACCCTAAGAATTTTTCTGGAAGCCAACTGTTCATCATAAAAGTAGGTACAACTCAATGAAACAATGTTTTCTCCTGACATCTTTTTTGACGTGAGTGAAATAGACCATGGGATAGAACCCAGATGCAGATGGACTTCTGCTTTATTTTGGTTTGTTTCAGTTTTGTCATTTTCCAATCTGCTTTGATAGGCAGGTTGAAAAGTTGTATTGTGGAATTTATGAAGTAGCTGACAGGAGTGTTCCAAATTGAGAGAAATTTTAGCTAAGCTGTTACCCACTGAGCAGTAGCAACAAGAGGGATGAAACACCAGCAGACTAGAGGAGGGAAATGCTTGCTCTTTTTTTTGCTGCTTCAGAAATCTCCTGTGTGATCTAAATGCTTTAACCGTTCATTGGAAGAGATAAACAGCAAAAGTAGCCTCTTACCTCTGTATCTGATAGCAAATCCCTGGGATTGATTGATTTCATCTGAGAAAAAGTATAAAATGACAAAATCCAAGGAGATGTTAAGGGTGTGGGGAGGCCGGTTCTTGCCACTGAAACGAGCTAGAACATGATAGGTGTAGCCATCCAGAAATTCCACCATATCTGTAGCATCTTTAATTTCAAAAAGGGCAAAGCTGAAATGGATTCGAGATGCTCCTGGAACTTGTATGGTCCAGTAACAGACTCTGCCTGTACCATATGTGTCAGGAAAATCTGGGGAATAAATCACAGCTGTAGCAGAAGTGTAATTCCCTCCACAGGCGCCAATAAGGGCTGCAAAAAGGAGAGGGGGAAAACCGAGAAAGATTCGTTATGCAAGGCTTTTAACACTGTGCAGTACTCAAATGTGACTCGAAGATAGAGTTGCTACCCTAGCAGGGAGCACTGTGTCTCAAATGGATGTTCTTCATCTTCCACAGCACTGGGAGCACAGCTATTGTGTGCCCTTTGCTTGGAATACACACATTCCCTTTCATTACGTTAAGACCTATGTATCAAATCTTGAACACTGCAACTGTGTCCTTGTATGTAACCATGCACCATCCCCTGCATCCCTGCAAGGACAGGAATAAAGGCAAGTCACTGATTCAGTGACTTCTACTCCATCCCTGTCAGGCAAGTGGATTAGTGATCATAACACTCACTCTTGAATTACTTCAATTCCTTTACAGCCTTAGAAAACAAAAAAAAACCCAAATCTTCACAGAAGAGCAGAGCTTGGAAGAGACCCCTGGACACCGAGTAGGGAGATTAGACTAAAGAAAGCAGAAGACATTTTCTAGTTGTGTTTTGAGNTTTCTAGTTGAGTTTTGAGTCTCCAAGTATAAAGGCTCCACAGTCTCTCTGGGCAACCTGTTACAACTCTCCCCATAAAGAAAATCTCTTATCACAGAATGGTAGTGGTTGGAGGTGACCTCTGTAGTTCAAGTAGTCCAGCCCCTTAGCTAAGAGCTGGATTACCTAGGAACACATCCAGGTGGTGATTGAATGCCTCTACAACATCTCTAGGCAGCCTGCTGCAGTGCTCTGCCACCCTCAAAGTGGGGAATTTTTTCTGTATATTTATCTGGAATCTCCTGGGTTCCAATTGTCCTTTGCCTTTGTCACTGGGCGCCACTGAGAAGAGTCTAGCTCCCTGCTCCTGACACTTGCCCTTTAGATATTCATTACAGGCATTAATGAAATCCCCTCTCAGTCTCCTCCTGGCTAGGAAGACCAAGCCCTCTCAACCTTTCTTCATAAGGTGCATGTTCCAGTCCTCTGTCGTTTCAGCGGCTGTCCACTGGACTCTCTCCAGCAGTTACTCGTCCTTCCTGAGCTGGGGAACCCAGAACTGGATGCAGTATTATATGTTTAAATGAATTTTCCTGTATCTCAAATTGTGCCTGTTTCCCCTGGCCTGTTCACTGGATAACACTGAGGAGAGTCTGGCTTCAACTTTATACCCTCCCACTGTTACTTAAACAAGTAGAAAAAGAATTCCACTGAGCTACCTTTTCTCAGGGCTGAACAACTCAAGATGTCTCAGC
>VWYK01038440.1:21600-36844 GCA_013399775.1 Semnornis frantzii | reverse complement strand
TCCAACCTGGCCTGGAACACCTCCAGGGAGGGAGCAGCCACAACCTCCCTGGGCAACCTGTGCCAGTGTCTCACCGCCCTCACTGCAAACAACTTCCTCCTAACATCCACTTTCAATCTCCCCTCTGACACTTCAAACCCATTGCCCCTTGTCCTGTCATTCCAAGCCCTTGTCAATAGTCCCTCCCCAGCCTTCCTGTAGCCCCCTTCAGATCCTGGAAGGCTACTCTAAGGTCTCCTGGAAGCCTTCTCTTCTCCAGGCTGCAGAGCCCCAACTCTCTCAGCCTGTCCTCACAGCACAGCTGCTGCAGCCCTCTCAGCATCTTCGTGCTCTCCTCTGGACCTGCTCCAACAGTTCCATGTCCTTCCTGTGCTGGGGGCTCCAGAACTGCACACAGGACTCCAGGTTGGGTCTCGGGAGAGCAGAGTGAAGTGGCAGAATCCCCTCCCTTGCCCTGCTGGCCACTTGTGTGACTTGAATGCAGTGCTGCTGAAGGCAGCAGAGGAAGCAGCACTCTTCTCCTCCTGAGCACTCAGCTCAGAGTCACCCTCAGAACCATGAGCTGCACAAAGCCATCATCCACCTTGGCACCTCTTGCCAGCTAGCACACTGCTGCCTGCTCAGCCTGCTGTCTTCTGAGGCTTATCACCTTGCCCAGGCATCCTGGCCAAAGAGCAAGTGCCTCACGGAGGGCTGCTGGTACCCAAGGGCAGCTCAACACCTTCCTGAACCTCACAGGCTCCACAACGAGGCCATTATTTAGGAGGGAATAATTCTGGTGGTTGCTGGCACAGCCACACTCTGGCACTCAGTCCTGGCCCTGCTGAAATCTAAAGCTCCAACCAGAGTAAACAGAATAAAAATGAAATGATGAATGTTTCAGCACTCACTGACTGCTTCTTTGCCTCCTTCTGCTCAAATTGAGTTTTGTCCATTGCTGCTTTCTCCATTTTCCCCTCTGCAATTGCCTCCAGGACCAGTGGAGATCAGCTGAGACCGTGGGGTCCCTTGCACTGCTCAGCAAGGAGCCCAAGAGTTTTGATTTAAAACAAAACCATCTGAAAAGGTTTCCTACTGTGTCAGTAAAACCCCCCTCTGATTAAACTTTCATGAGGTATCCAATGATGTTTTGAAAATGGTTTATCATGGATGGAAGCCTGCAGCTAAAGCAATACCCAGAGGCACTGAGGTGGCTTTTGGTGCACACCTTCCCTGGCTCTCTGTAACCAAACCATGATGTGCCTTGCAAACAGCAGCTTGAGGAACCTGCTCACGTTTCTGCTTTCTGTCTGAGAGTCAAACCAAGGCTGCACCTTCTGTGCAGGAGCTTCTCCTCCTCACAAACCCATGGGCAACAGGGTTTGTACCCCTGTGTGAACGACAGAAGCACAGAGTGCTGGTGGGGTTGGAAAGGACCTTTGCAGATCACAGAATCAAGCAGGTTGGAAAAGACCTCTAGGATCCCTGAGTCCAACCTATTACCTAACCCTTCTCATTAACTAACCCATGGCACTAAGTGCCTCATGCAGCCTCCTCTTAAACACCTCCAGGGATGGGCACTCCACCACCTCCCCAGGCAGCCCATTCCAATGCCAATCACTCTTGCTGTGAAGAACTTCTTCCTAACATCCAGCCTGAACCTCCCCTGGCACAGCTTGAGGCTGTGTCCGCTTGTTCTGTCCCAGGGTGCCTGGCAGAAGAGACCAACCTCACCTGTCCACAAGCTCCCTTCAGGTAGCTGTAGAGAACAATGAGGTCTGCCCTGAGCCTCCTCTTCTCCAGATGGCTGAATCCAGGCCCCCCACTAGAGCAGGATCCCCTGGAGTACATCCCACAGGAACACAAGCAGGTGAGCTTTGAATGCCTCCAGAGATGGAAGACTCCACAAGCTCTTTGAGCAGCCTGCTCCAGTGTTCTGACACCCTCAAAGTGAAGATTTGTTTCTTTATGTTTTTTTTTTCCCCCTTATTTTTAACTTTCCTCCCTCAGGCTGTGCCAGGGCAGGTTCAGGCTAGATGTTAGGAAGAAGCTCTCCACAGAAGGAGTGATTGGCATTGGAATGGGCTGCTCAGGGAGGTGGTGGAGTCACCATCCCTGGAAGTGTTTAAAACAAGACTGGATGTGGCACTTGGTGCCATGGTTGATTAAATGGTGTTGGGTGATAGGTTGGACTTGAGGATTTCAAAGGTCTTTCCCAACCTGGTCATTTCTGTGATGCTGTTATGGAAAGGCCCAAGGCTGCCCAGGAAGAACCAAGCTGCCCTGAAATCAACCCAACTGTACCTGTCTCCACCACCATGGTGCTCTGAGGCACTGAACTTGTTTTGAGGGCTAAAAAGGCACCTACAATAGTGTCCAGAGACCTAAGAGCAGCATTCAGTACCTGAAGGGGCTACAAGGGCTGCAGAGGGACTGTTCCCAAAGGACTGCAGGGACAGGAGAAGGGACAGTGGTTTGAAAGGAGAGCAAAGCAGATTGAGATTGGATGTGAGGAACAAGTTCTGCACCAGGAGGCTGCTGGAACACTGCAACAGGTTGCCCAGGGAGGGGGTTGAGGCTCCATCCCTGGAGATATGTAAGGGGAGGCTGGACAGGGCTGTGCGCAACCTGCTGTAGTGGAGGATGTCCCTGCTGAGTGCAGGGGATTGGACTGGGTGAGCTTTTGAGGTCCCTTCTGACCCAGCCCATTTAGGATTCCACATTTCAGAGGCTGCTCCTGTAAATCTGTTGAATTTGAGCTGAATGCTGAGCACCCAGAATCACAGAATGGTTGTAGTTGGAGAAGACCTTTAAAATCATGAGTGAGACCTGGGGATTAAAGGGAGAAAAAGTCTCATCTCCACATAAGTGCTTTGCAGGATTAAGGTCTCCTCAGATGACAGAAAGCAGTGACAGGCTCTCCTCTCCAGGAGGTGAAACTGCCCCTTGGATTCAGAGAGCACTGCCAATTGTTTGCCTTATTTCATAGCAGCTTCATTTAACTGTTGGAGGCAACAGGATTTCAGCTCTCCCTTGCTCAGGGCTGCACCCCTGGTTTGCCTTTGACAGCTGGAGGAGAGCTCAAAGCAGCCTCCCTCGTGTTCTCCCCCCTGCCATGCACTTAGACTTCTTCCCCAGTTCCCAGTGGTGAATACCAGCCAGTCCTCATCACCAGGGGACCTTTACTACAACCAAATATTATTTTAAAGCCATGCTAACAGTAATTAGAGGCAATTGAGTTGTATCAACTAACACAAAGGGTGGGATTTCAGCCTTGGATTTCAGCTGGTATTTTAATGAAGTGTGGGCTAACAGCACAAAACCTGCTGTCACCCCAGCAGCTGAGTTCCATATACAGACCTTTGATAGGGAGACCATGTGTTAACACTCAGCTGGGCCCAGCACATGAGCCTACACACCAGCAGGCCACAGATCCATCACCCAGGGCACTTTTCCACTCACCTTCCCCACCCCAGTGAGAACTCTTGCTCAGGCACCAGCAAAGCTGGTTCTCAGAGATGCTCTTTTCCTGGCCAGCCCACAGCTCTCTGCTCATGGTGTGCCAGCCAGCACTTGCCCCTAGCCTGCAGGCACATTACAAAAGCTGTCCTGTGTCACAGCCATCAGTCACACTGGGGATCACAGAATCACAGAGCATTAGAGGTTGGAAGGGACCTTCAGAGATCATCCAGTCCAAGCCCCCTGCCAAGGCAGGATCATCCAGAAAAGTCCACACAGGAATGCATCCAGGAGGGTTTGGAAAGTCCCCAGAGAAGGAGACTCCACAACCTCTCTGGGCAGCCTGCTCCAGCCCTCCAGCACCCTCACACCAAAGAAGTTTCTCCTCATGCTGAGCTGAATCCTTCTCTGCTGCAGTTTGTATCCATTGCTCCTTGGCTTATTGCTGTGCACCACCAAAAAGAGATTTGCCTCCTCCACTGCACACCCACCCCTCAGATATTGATAGCCACTGATCAGATCCCCTCTCAGCCTTCTCCTCTCCAGACTAACCAGCCCCAGGGCTCTCAGTCTCTCTCCATAGGGGAGATGCTCAAGTCCCCCAATCATCCTTGTGGCTCTCCCTTGGACTCTCTCCAGCAGGTCCCTGTCTGTCCTGAACTGGGGAGCCCAGAACTGGACACAGGATTGCAGGTGTGGGCTCAGCAGGGCAGAGTAAAGAGGGAGAAGGACCTCCCTAGTCCTGCTGGCCACACTTTTCTTGCTGCACCCCCAGGATGCCATGCCACATATCCCATCACAGCACTGATGGAAGTTGGTGACTGGATCCTGTGCATCACATTAGCATTAAGGAGGAGATCAAGACCTCCATCAGCCTGTGGTGTCCTTTAGATTTGAAGCTACTTGGATGAGTTCTGTTCATCAACCTCATTTTGGTCTCCTACTCACTGTTTGATAACAACCCTTCTGCTGGCTGGGTGCACTTCACTCTGGGGCTCCACTGAAAATCCTCCAAAGCAGGCAGCCACCACGATGGGAAGCAGACACTTACACTGGAAAGACCTAGAGGAAAGAGTAAAGGATGGATAAAGCCTTCACCACATCCTCAAAGGCTTCTGCACTGTAGATGAGAAGAAAAGGTTCTGAGCTTTGTGGAGATTGGCAATGACTCTGCACAAACATTGCAGATCCATTGGTGGTGACTTGCCCTCTCCTGAAGCAGATGGTTTCACCTCCTGCTTTACTCCTCCTCACACATGTTCAGTTCTGTCTGGTCATGGTGGCTTTTTCAGGACTTTCTGTCTCCTTAGGAAACAGCTAGTGAAGATAAAGTCATAGAATCTCAGATTTGTTGGGGTTGGCAAAGCCTTCCAAGGTCATCCAATCCAACCAGCAACCCAACACCACCATGACAAATAAACCATGGCCCCAAGTGCCATGGCCACACGGTTCTGGAACACCTCCAGGGATGGGGACTCCACCACCTCCCTGAACAGCCTGTGCCAACCCCTGACCACTCTTGCAGCAAAGACATTTTCCCCAATCTCTAACCTAACCCTCTCCTGGCACAATTTCAGGCCATTTCCTCTCCTTCTATCACCTGAGACTAGGGAGAAGAGCCCAACCCCACCTCACTGCAGCCTCCTCTCAGGGCCAGGTTGGATGAGGCCATGAGCAAGCTGAGTCTAATAAGATGTGTCCCTGACTACGGCAGGGGGTTGGAGCTGGATGATCTTGAAGGTCCCTTCCAACACAAACCATTCTATGAATCTGAAGGAAACAAACCAGGAGAGACTAACTGTGAGTTCTCTCATGCTGCAACCTCTTCTGCCTCTGGCACAGGAAACTTTGAGAGCACTCCAGACCTCTGCTTCTAGCAAGTACTGTGAAGGACATCCTGAACCTTTGGTATTGCAGCAACAGGAAAAGATGAGTGGGAATTCTGTCATTCCACTGCTTCTCTTCCCCAGCCCCCGTAGGAAGGGGAGTTATTCTCATGCAAATGCAGGCACACAGAGAGAGAGTTGGATGCCTGCTGTCCCGCAAGAGGAATTTGGAAGATCAAAGAAGTCAGATGGGTTTTTCCCAGGATGAGGGAGATGTTCAAAGTTGAGTGGGTGGATAGAAAAATCTGAGGAAGCATGAACTTTTGCTCAGAATCTGCAACAGCTGAGGGATGGCTGCAGGGATGGACATGCCAGGAGAGCCAGCAGCAGAACCGCGCCAGGCAAACAAACATTTCCGCATGGAGGCTGCACCAGAGGCTCCCAGCAGGCTGCTCTGGGATCCTGATCTGCACCACACCCCTCTGCAACCACGGAATGTTAGCGATTAGAAAGGATCTGAAAGGATCTTCGAGCCAAACCCCCCTGCCAGAGCAAGATCACCTAGAGCAGATCACAGAGGAACGCATCCGGGTGGGTTTGGCATGTCTCCAGAGGAGCCTCCCCAGCCCCCTGGGCAGCCTGTTCCAGTGCTCTGTCACCCTCACAGGGAAAAAATCCAGGAGCCACTCAGCACTGAGTGCTTCAGTGGCTGCTCCATCACTTGACACTCACAGTACAGCCCTCAGCCATCTTCAGCTTCTTTGCACCTAGAAGAGCAAGCTGGGCTGGCAGGAGGTGTCCCTGCCCATAGCAGGGGGTTAGAGCTGGATGACCTTTAAGGTCCCTTCCAACCTGAGGCACTCTGTGGTTCTGTGATGATACCAGATGATGCTTCAATCACAGAATGGTTTGGGTTGGAAGGGACCTTAAAGATCACCCAGTTCCAACCTCCTGCCTTAGGCAGGAACACCTCCTACTAGTCCAGCTTGTTCAAGGCTTTCAGCACTTCCAAACTTGGAGCCTTCACAGCTTCCCTGGGCACCCTGTGCCAGTGTCTCACCACACTCATGGGCAACAGTTGTTTCCTCACATCTCACCTCAGTCCAGCTTCTTCCATAGAATGGTTTAGGTTGGAAGGGACCTCAAAGCTTATCCAGTTCCAACCCCCTGCCATAGGCAGGGACACCTCCCACTAGTACAGGTCACTCAAGGCCTCATCCAGCCTGGCCTTGAACACCTCCAGGGAGGGAGCAGCCACAACCTCCCTGGGCAACCTGTGCCAGTGTCTCACCGCCCTCACTGCAAACAACTTCCTAATATCCAGTTTCCATCTCCCCTCTTCCAGCTTGAACCCATTACTCCTCATCCTGTCATCACAAGACCTTGTAAACAAAAATGCAACTAAAAGTGACACCAAAACTGATGCAGCAAAAGGGAGTAAACATTTAACAGAGCTGCCCCCAAAATGGCTCCACTTGGCAGGCAAGAGGCTGATGGCAAAGCCTCCTTTTCTTTTCTCCACTGCAGAAGAAACCCCTCAATTAATGAAGAATAATACCCTGAACCTGTGATGTAAGTGCAGAGAAGTGGTGTTTATCTTTGGCTTGTGATGCTGACATCAACAATGGAGTGCTGGTATTAACCCACTGCCCTTCCAAATAAACACCTCCGCACTTTCATCCTGGCATTTCCACTTTTATCTGAGGTCAGCCCCCTCTGCTTCACTGAGCTGCAGAAAACCATGCAGAAATGGGGCAAAAAAAAGATTTAATTTTTTTTTTTTAAATATTGTTTTTCTGGAGCAGAAGGATTTGATGAAATCCCAGCTGAAGGCTGCTACGTCAAAACATTCCCAAGAGGCCTGAGGGCTCTGAGCTCTCCCAGTGTTATGGCAGCAGTCGTTGGTGTTAAACAATTTAAGAAGGATTTATGTTCCCTGGGTTAAATATTAGGTCCTTGTAAGCTCAGCTCTGGATGCCTGCCCCTCTCCAGTTCCCTCCTATTTGTTATTGCAGTTGCAAAGTGGATCAGCCCCCCCCAGACACATTGAGCTCTTCAGGCCTCCACCCAGCGCCCCAGAAAGTGATGTGAGTCAGGCCTCTGAGTTGCACTGGAAATGGACCAAGGCCTCCATTTGGGGATTAAATGAGAGCTCAGGCTTTGCAAAGCTCTCCCTCAGAGTCTAAATCCCTGCAGGGTGCAGGCTCCAACACCCAAGTGTGGCGGTGCAGCTCCCATGCCAGCTCCTCCTGCAGGATCAAACACCCAAGTGTGGTGGTGCAGCTCCCATGCCAGCTCCTCCTGCAGGATCAAACACCCAAGTGTGGTGGTGCAGCTCCCATGCCAGCTCCTCCTGCAGGCTACAACACCCAAGTGTGGTGGTGCAGTTCCCATGTCAGCTCCTCCTGCAGGCTCCAACACCCAAGTGTGGTGGTGCAGCTCCCATACCAGTTCCAACACCCAAGTGTGGTGGTGCAGCTGCCATGCCAGCTCCTCCTGCAGGCTCCAACACCCAAGTGTGGTGGTGTGGCTCCCACATCAGCTCTCCCAGCAGTGTTTGCAAGCTCCTCATGGCTACAGGCTGCAGCACTCCCAGATGGCACTGAGCTGTTTGCAGCTTTGAAGAAGAAAAGCCTTTTCCCCTCAGGGCTTGCTTGGCTGAGGCTCCTTTTACCCTGGAGGCTTTTAAGGCCAGGCTGGATGTGGCTCTGAGCAACCCGATCCAGTGTGAGATGTCCCTCATCCTGGCATGTCTACTTGGATCTGAAGTCAGCCCCCTCTGCTTGGCTGAGCTGGAGGAAACATGCACAAATGGAGCAAAAATTATGAGGGCCTTTCCAAAAGTCACTCTGCTTGGCTCTGGCTGAGGCCAACAGGATGAGATTCACTAAGGTCAAGTGCTGGGTGCTGCTCTTGGGCCACAGCAATCCCATGCAATGCTACAGGCTTGGGGCAGAGTGGCTGGAGAGCTGCTTGGTGGAGAGGACTGGAGATGGATGGATAAAGATGAGCCAGTGAGTGCCTAGCTGGCCAAAAAAGCCAACAGCATCCTGATCTGAATGAGCCAGCAGGATGAGGACAGGGATTGTCCCCCTGGCCTCAACACACCTTGAGTGCTGGGTTGAGGGAGGAGGTGGGTGCCCTCTGAGGGCTCTGCCTTTCCCCTCACGCCTGAGAAACTGTTTGGAGATGAAAAGATGACAGAGAAAAGCTGTTTCATCTCCCATCAGCTTGAGCAGGAGGTTCACAGCTCACTGAAACTCCTCTTCCTATAGGCTCAGGCAGCTCCTGGGAGTTCAGAAAGCTGTGCATGAATATGCAGGCAGGCACAAGGCAAGCGAGGCAGATGTTGCTCTGCTGTCTGCTGGGGCATCTCAGATGACAGAAGCTAACCCAGAGCATCTTCTCCAGCTGCCAATTCAAGCAGCCCCTCCTGCTCTGGAAAATGCAGAAGCCTCCCCTGCTGCAAGCCTGAGCAGTTTGAGCTGAAGGAGCTGGCTGTACTGTCAAGGTCCAGCACTGCCCCAGTCTGCAGTGGGCTCTGGAAGTGCAGCTCTGTGCCACCAGCATCAGCCACCACCTGAGCATCCACACCTCCAGGCTAAGGAAATTCATCTAGCTCTGAGCAGCTCAAAGGAGGCTGCTGCTGAGCTTCACTGGGACTCCACAGAGCTGAGCAGCTCATTCCACACAGAGAAGAGTCTCAAAGCACCAAAAACCTTCTCAGTTGCTGATCTCCATCTACAAGACCAGTTCTAACCTGCAGTCCCACACCTCTCTGCCCACCAGGTCAGCAAATCTTTCAAGAAGCAGCTAAAGCTCTTCCCAGGCCACCTCACTGGCAGGGCAGCACCACCAGCAGTCCACACTGGCCAAGGCTCTGAGTCTCACCACATCTCCTGCCAGTCCTCTCCCTGGCACAGGCACTCAGTCAGCAAGCCCAGGGCAGCTCAGAACTGCCCTGCACTATTGTGCTGGCAGAAGCTTCCTTCAGGCTGAGGGAGTTGGAGCTGCCCAGCCTGCAGAAGAGACCTTGCAATGGTCTCCTGAAGGGGCTACAGGAGAGCTGGAGAAGGGTCTGAAGGGACAGGCTGAGAGGGAATGGTTTTACCAGAGCAGGGAAGATTTAGTAAAGAATTTCTTCCTAGTGTCCAATCTATCAGGGTGGTGAGACACTGGAAGAGGTTGTCCAGAGAGGTTGTGGACACCTCATCCCTGGAAGTGTTTAAGACCAGGCTGGATAGGACCCTGGGCTAGCAGGAGGTGTCCCTGCCCATAGCAGGGGGTTGGAACTGGATGACCTTTGGGATTTATCCAATCCAAAGCATTCTATGATTCTCCTTCCCCTTGTTAACTGACCTGAGCAGAGCTCCTCCTGTGGCAGCAGAGTGCTTGTGCTGCCCTTTGCTGGGTGAATCTCTTTGCTCTCCCATCTCAGGCAGCCTGCAGAGCACTCCAGTAAAACAGAGTTTCCAGATTAAGGGCAAACTTCCAGCTCAGCAACATCTGGAGGAGAAAAAATAATAAATAAAGAGAATCATTATTTTTTCTGCCCCTTGAAAGCTGTTTCATGCTCAGAAAACTGAGCCTGGTAGAAACCTGCTGTCCTTGCTGCCTCCCAGGCCCTGCCTACAGCTCCCATCACTCACACCCAGGGTATTTATTCTTCTTTATCAGATCAGAGAGCAGCATTTGGGTTGTTTCAAACAGCTCACGTTCATCACCAGGACACAACCTGCAGGCTGCACATGGTGAGGCTGTGCTGAGCTGGGGAGCACTCCTGTAGGCTTCCAGCCTGAGCCATGGGCTGGCTGGAAGCAAGATCATCAAAGCCCAGGCTGATGTCACAGAGCCTGAGCCTCCTATGGCCATGCCTTTTCATCTTTGTTTAGAACAGAGATGTGAAGGCAGAAACTTCTCTCCTGAGCCACTCAGCACATCTTCAATCACACAGCAGGGTGTCAGGGGATGCCAAAGATGCTGCCCCACCCTTCAGGTGAACCATGACACCAGTGACCACACGTCTGTAGGTATCTTCTGCATGCTGCACCGCCGTGTGCCAGCTCTGCCCTTTGGTAAGGGGCATTCCTTCTCAGGTTGAGACACATTTTAACTGCTGAGTGATGCAGTGTGAGCTCCTACAGGAGGTGCTCCTTGCCTCCCTCTATCAGAGAGCTGGAGGATCTCCTCCCCCTCTACTCTTGTGTCCTGGTGAGGTACTGTGTCCTGGAGCGTTGTGAGGACAGGCTGAGTGAGCTGGGGTTGTTCAGCCTGGAGAAGAGAAGGCTCCAGGAAGACCTTAGAGCAGCCTGCTAGTACCTGGAGGGGGCCTGCATAAAGGCTGGAGAGAGACTGTTTGTAAAAGCAACAGGATGAGGGGCAGTGGCTTCAAACTAGAGCAGAGCAGACAGAGATTGGCTGTGGGGAGCAAGTTCTGCACCAGGAAGCTGCTGGAACACTACACCAGGTTGCCCAGGGAGGTGGTTGTGGCCCCATTCCTGGAGATACTCAAGGTGAGGCTGGACAGGGCTGTGGGCAACCTGATCTCATTGAGGAGATCTCTGCTGACTGCAGGGGGGGTTGGACTGGATGAGCTTTGGAGGTCCCTTCCAACCCAGACCATTCTATGATTCTGTGATTCTATGAAGGGCAGTTCAGTGAGCTGCAGCATGTGTCAAGCTCAAAGAGGGTTTACAGTCCTGAAGACACAGATTTCATCAGCAAAAGAACCATCAGGCACTGGCACAGGCTGCCCAGGGAAGTGGTGGAGTCCCCATGCCTGGAGGTGTTTAAAGGACTTCTGGATGAGGTGCTGAGGGGCATGGTCTGACAGCTGTGTTCAGGGAGATGTGAGGTTATGGCTGGACTCAAAACTCTTAAGGCTCTTTCCAAGTAGGTGATTCTACTCTATTAAAATACAAAAGCAAAAAAATAAAACAAATCAGCAAATTCAAGCCATGAGAAGCAAATTTTTTTTTTTTTTTTGGTGCCAGAAGGCTCACCACCTTACATGAAACATTCCCACAGCTCCACCACATCAGGAAGGAAAACTCCACGGATTTAAGGGAGGAAGAAACAACCCAAAAAGTCAGTGAGAAACAGAAGAAGAGAAATTTGGAAGTGTGAGAAAATGCCAGCCTGTGTTTTCCAGCACCAGTCTTGTGCAACCAAGGGTTAGATGGGGTGGGTACATCAAATAAAATGCTGCACATTTGGGTGAATAGAGCAAGAGAAAGCATCAGGTTACAGCACCCTCAGCCCTACAGAGCTGTGCTGCTGCCAGCAGCCCCTGACCAAGGCAGTGTTGTCACAGCTGCATTTCCACCCCCTGCTTTTTGCCTCTTTGGGGCTGTCCTTGTGGGCTGGTACCAGAGACACAACCAAAGCCACTGATGTTCATAGAATGTAAGGTTGGAAGGGACCTCAGGGATCATCCAGTTCCAAGCCCCTGCCAAAGGCAGGGACACCTCCCACTAGCACAGGTCACTCAAGGCCTCCTCCAGCCTGGCCTTGAACACCTCCAGGCAGGGAGCAGCCACAACCTCCCTGGGCAACCTGTGCCAGTGTCTCACCACCCTCACTGCAAACAACTTCCTCCTAACATCCACTTTCAATCTCCCCTCTGCCACTTCAAACCCACTGCCCTTGTCCCTCCTCAGCCTTCCTGTAGCCCCCTTCAGATACTGGAAGGCTACTCCAAGGTCTCCTGGAAGCCTTCTCTTCTCCAGGCTGCAGAGCTGTTGCAGCCCTCTGAGCATCTTGGTGGCCTCCACTGGACCTGCTCCAACAGTTCCATGTCCTTCCTGTGCTGGGGGCTCCAGAACTGCACACAGGACTGCAGGTAGGGTCTGAGGAGAGCAGAGTAAAGGACAGGATGTTGAGTGGGATGTTCAGTACATCCCAGTCAGCACAGGATCACTAAGGCTGTAAAGGCTCTCTGAGATCATCCAGTCCCACCAGCAACCCAACACACCATGGCCCCAAGTGCCATGGCCACAGCTTTCTGAACACCTCCAAGGATGGGAACTCCACCACCACCCTGGGCAGCCTGTTGCATGGGCCAAGAATTTTTTCCTCATATCCAACCTAAACCTCCCCTGGTGCAACCTGAGGCTGTTTCCTCCCCTACCACTTGTTACTGAGGGGAAGAGCCCAACCCCCACCTCACTCCAAACTCCTTTCAGGGAGTTGTAGAAAGCAGTGAGGTCTCCCCTCAGCCTCCTCTTCTCCAGACCTCCCTCAGCCACTCACACAAACTTCATGCAGCATCTGGCTGTGGTGCTACATGTCAGGAGGCCAAACCATTTGGCACTGGATAAAAAGATTTTTCATCCCAGGTCAGTGGAAATGCACCTAATGACTTTAATGAGGTCTGGATACAGCCCCATGTAGGCTGCCAGATGTACAGGTCAAGACTTGCATCTAAGCAGCTCTTCCACACTGCTCAAAGGAACACTTCTGAAAAACTGACTCCCCCCCCTGCTCCATGGAGGTTAAAAGCCACAGACTGGAGAGGTTGAGTCTCATTCTCCTGATGTTAAAGACTGTAATCCTAGGGAATAATTCATAACTCAGTGTTTTGGATGCAAACTGGAACCTTTCTCAACGTGAGGAAAAGCTTTTTCACTCTGAGGGTGCTGGACCCCCAGAGCAGGCTGCCAGAGAGGCTGTGGAGTCTCCTTCTCTGGAGTCTTTCCAAACCCACCTGGATGTGTTCCTGTGTGACCTGCCCTGGATGACCCTGCTCTGGCAGGGGGTTTGGACTGGCTGATCTCCAGAGGTCCCTTCCAACCCCTAACTTTCTGCTACTCTGTGATAAGTTCCTGCATCAAACAGATGTTGGTTTGCTTTGTAAAGCAGAGCACAGGCTGAAGCACTCTGCCTGGTGGGAATTTACACACTGGGACAGTGACTGGACTAAAGTGCTGAGTGCTAGAGCAAGCCATGGAGAAAACCTCCCTGACTCAATGCTGGTAGGGGACAAAGCAAACAAAAAGAGGGGAAAAAGCAATTCACAGGCTTTCAGGGACCTTCATCTGGTATTTGCTACTAAATCACCACAGTGCCCTGTGCTGAGTGTCTGCAACAGGATGCACTGGAGGCTGCCCAGCAAGCTTGGCTTGGAAGAGAAGAGAGCTGAGACAGCCACCCCGGGGCAGCTGCCTTCTGCAGCTCTAACCCTTCTGACTGGCTGACACTGAACTGCTCCAGCAAGGTGACTGAGTTCTGGACTGCTATCAGGCTGTGAAAGCACAGAAACCCATCATGGGAATCCAGGGTTGCCTGTCATTTGGCAGTAGTTCACTTTGTCATCATCTGATGGGGCACCACCAGCTTCATCTGACTGGGCACCTCCTGTCTCATCTGATTCATGTTCTTTTTTCTTTTCCTTTTCTTTTTTTCCCTCTTATACAAAACCAACTCTCTGCCTTCACATGTGAAATCTGAGGAAGTTTCTTCTGTGGACTCTGCCTACCACTAACCACCTGTGGCACTCAGTAGCTGAAGGGGATCTACAAGGGGGACTTTTGAAAAGGGCCAGGACAAGGGGCAATGGCTTTGAGTTGGAAGACGAAAGATTGAGACTAGAGATGAGGAAGAAATTCTTGAGAGTGAGGGTGGGGAGAGTCTGGCACAGGCTGCCCAGGGAGGCTGGGGATGCTCCCTGCCTGGAGGTGTTGAAGGCCAGGTTGGATGAGGTCTTGAGCAAGCTGGGTTGGTGGGAGGTGTCCCTGCCCATGGCAGGGGGGGTTGGAACTGGATGATCTTTAAGGTCCTTTCCCACCCGACCCATTTCATTATTCTATCACTTGTCTGTGACCTCTGGCAAGGCTTCTGTGTGCTACAGTAGCCACAGTGGTGAGGAGAGCTTGCCATGAGACAGAAGCCTTCTGCTCCTTCCAGACAGGCAGCATTACAGCTTTCCAGGATATCTGCTGGCTTGTGCTAAAGCCAAGGAATAATTCACTGCTACAGGACAACCTCCAGAGGGGGGTGGGGGGAAGAACTGGAAGAGAAAAAACAAAGGACAGGCAGTGCAATTTTCTGTCATTTAAATTTAGTTGTCCAAACAAAAACTGTGTCCTGCCTGCCCCACATCGCTCATCATAATGGTCCCTTCCTCTCCATCCTTTTCTTCCACAGCACTGGTGGCAGCAGCTTGCCCTGAAGCCAAGGTACACTGCAAGTGTGTTTGGGGTGATTGGAGCTGCTGTTTTGTCCAGATAACATTGTCAGAGCCCAGCATGGTGGCCCCTAAAGGTGAAGGACAAAGCTCGGGTACCAGCACATTTTGACAGCCGTAAATGATCCCAAGTCACCTGGAGAGGGGCAAATGCCTGCATTTAATCAAGAGGCTGAGGGGCAGGCAGCTGAACCATGCCAGCTCATCACCTGGCAGCAAAGCTTTTCTGCAGCTGCACAGCTGGTGCTGCACAGAGCACCTCAGTACCTGTTAGGCTGGGTATCAGAAGAAACACCTTGGCTGAAAGAGGTTTAGGCTGGACATTGGCAGGGGGACCTCCTGCTGCACTGGCACCAACTGAGCTTGGGCAAAGGAGGCTGTTTGAGGGTTGAGCTTTGCATCAGCTGTAAAAGATAGAATCATAGAATGGTAAGGTTGGAAGGGACCTTAAGGATCATCTAGTTCCAAGCCCCTGCCATAGGCAGAGACCCCTCCCACTAGCACAGGTCACTCAAGGCCTCCTCCAACCTGGCCTTGAACACTTCCAGGCAGGGAGCAGCCACAACCTCCCTGGGCAACCTGTGCCAGTGTCTCACCACCCTCACTGCAAACAACTTCCTCCTAACATCCAGTTTCAATCTCCTGACAAGGGTCTGAGGAGAGCAGAGCAAAGGGGCAGAATCCCCTCCCTTGCCCTGCTGCCCACACTGCTCTTGCTGCAGCCCAGCACACAGTTGCTGTCTGGGCTGCACTCACACTGCAGCCTCATCTTGAGCTTTTCATCACCGCACACCCC
>VWYK01038440.1:0-12613 GCA_013399775.1 Semnornis frantzii | reverse complement strand
CTCATTCCAGTCCCTGACCACTCTTCTCCATGAAAAACTTTTTCCTAATGTCCAATCTAAACCTTCCCAAACTCAGCTTGAGGCCATTCCCCCTTGTTCTGTCTCATCCAACCTGGCCTTGAACACCTTCAGGCAGGGAGCAGCCACAACCTCCCTGGGCAACCTGTGCCAGTGTCTCACCACCCTCACTGCAAACAGCTTCCTTCTAACATCCAGTCTAAATCTCCCCTCTGCCACTTCAAACCCATTGCCCCTTGTCCTGGCATTCCCAGCCCTTGTCAACAGTCCCTCCCCAGCCTTCCTGTAGCCCCCTTCAGATCCTGGAAGGCTACTCTAAGGTCTCCTGGAAGCCTTCTCTTCTCCAGGCTGCAGAGCCCCAACTCTCTCAGCCTGTCCTCACAGCAGAGCTGCTGCAGCCCTCTCAGCATCTTTGTGGCTTCCTCTGGACTCACTCCAACAGTTCCATGTCCTTCCTGTGCTGAGGGCTCCAGAATTACACACTCTTCCCACCCTTCAAAGCACCAGAGCTCACAACACAGACCCAGCCTCTCACAAGTAGAAGGAAAAGGCACACAGAAAAACCTTTTGCCTTTTTGCTTTCCCCTTGCTGGTTTCCTCCCACCCCTCTAAAGAGTGGAAGAAGCAGAGCTGCCAAAGGCTTCCCCTGCCAACCTTTCAGCAGGGCTCTGCAAGGAACATTAACTTGAATGGGACTCAGGATGCTTTGCTTAAACGGGTCCTCTTGATCCTGAACCTGGAATTAATGGGAAACAGTTAACACCTGGGCTTGACCAAGTGAGGGCGGCAAGAAACCTTCTGCAATCTCCGGGACAGTTACAGCCACCATCAAAGTGGAGTAATGCAGGGCTCAGACTGCTCACATGTCCCCAGGGGAGAGAAAAGAGTCTTTGCCACAGACACAACAAGAGCAGAAGGTTAATTAGGGTTTTTTCAATTAGCTGTGGAGTGTCCCCTTGATTTTACCTTCCTTTAACCATGCCCTGTGTCAGCTGAGGCACCATCTGCACCTAGAGCTGGCACATGAACTTTGGTAGCAACATGAGGAACATCTCACCATAGCTGCTTGATTGGCTGGGCAGGGCCTTCAGCAAGCTGCTCTAGTGGAAGTGTCCCTACTCATGGCAGGAGGTTGGAACTGGATCATCTTTAAGGTCCCTTCCAACCCAAACCATTCTATGAAGCTGAAGTAACATCAGGTTGAGTTCAGGGCATCTCATAGAATCCTAGAATGGTTTGGGAAGGAAGAGCCCTCCAGAGCTCATCCAGCCCAACCCCCTGCACTCAGCAGGGACATCCTCCACTAGAGCAGGTTCCCCACAGCCCTGTCCAGCCTCACCTCGAAGATCTCCAGGGATGGAGCCTCAACCACCTCCCTGGGCAACACTGGTTCCAGCACCCTCCTGGTGCAGAACTTGTGGAGCTTGTCCTTGCCCCTTCTTTTGCCATTAGTGTATTTATAGAAGCATTTTTTATTCTCCTTTGCAGCAGTGCCCAGCCTAAGTTCTAAATGGGCTTTTGTCCAACTCCCTGCTCATTTTTGTGCCCTCCTCTGGGCTCTGTCCATCAGGTTCATGTATTTCCTGTGCTGAGGGCTCTATAGCTGGACAAAGTGCTTCAGGTGAGGTCTCAGCAGAGCAGAGGGGCAGGATCCCCTCTCTCCAGCTCTGGCCATGCTGCTTTGGATGCAGCCCAGGCTGCCACTGGCCTTCTGTGCTGCCAGTGCCCATTGGTGGCCCATCATCAGGTGTGTCAGACAAACTTCACCAGAATTCTTTGGCAGCTGCAGCTTTTATTGATCCATTAGGCCACCTCCTGCACCATAAAAATGCAGCAGTGATTGCTGCTATTGTTTCCTCTTCCACTTAAAATGCAAGATGAAAAGCAAGGTGTCCAAGCTGGCTTGTGGAGACAGGCTAGAGAAGGGATAATTGAACACAGTTTATGAAGGAAGCAGGAGATTCATTGCCACTGAAAGAGCTGAGATCAAGTAACTGCCTGTGCCTGCTAAATAGAGTGGCTGGAATTCTGCACCACAGCACTACTGATTTGGAAGGGTTTGGTCCAAGTGGAACTGCTAAAAGAGGTAAGGGATAAACTGCTTTGAAAGGCATCACTCCAGGAGAGATGTTCTGGGAGCTGTAGCACTGTCCATCAGCCCTGCACAGACAGGGGAGAGGAGTCACAGCTCCTGCAGGGCTGCTGGACAACCTGGAAGAGGCACACTCACTGCCAGCCCTCTCTCTCTTAGTAGATATTTGGGTAGTCTGTGAGAGGAAGTTCACCTGTGGCACACTAAAACTTTGACAAGAAGCTGTTGGAGTGAGGCCAGAGAAGGCCACAAAGATGATCCAAGGGTTGGGGCAGCCCTGCTGTGAGAACAGGCTGAGGGAGCTGAGGGTGTTAAGCCTGGAGAAGAGAAAGCTCCAGCAGGACCTTAGAGCTGCCTTCCAGTACCTGAAGGGATCCTGCAGGAAGGCTGCAGAGGGACTGTTCCTGAGGGCATCCAGAGACAGGAGAAGGGAGAATGGTTTGAAGCTGAGGCAGAGCAGGGTTAGACTGGAACTGAGCAAGAAGCTCTTTGATACCAGGTTGGAGAGACTCTGGAACAGGTTGCCCAGGGAAGTTGTGGATGCCACTTGCTAGGGTGTTCAAGGTCAGGTTGGATGAGACCTTGAGCAGCCAAATCTAGTTGAGAGATTGCCCACGGTGTGGAGGTTGGAGCAGTGATCTCTGGTGTTCCTTCCAAGCTCAGCCATTCTGTGACTGTAGCCTGATGCTGAAGCTCCTTCAGAGTCCCTAAGTGACACTTAGACACATCTCTTCCTAAGGACATCCCCTGAGCAGAAAGCCCCAGCAGAAGCATTTCCAAGGTGAACACTCACAGAGGAGGGAACCTTCCTGCAGCTGCATGGTCAAGGCAAGAGGATTTTACAAACAGTTTGCAACCTGCCTGGCGAATGCAGGCAAATTGTTCCCGAGATGCTGTCACGCCAGAGGCCCTGTGAGTAAAACAGTGGTGACAGATGGGGAACTGCCCTGCCTGCTTCTCTTCCCTCAGGAAATCTGAGGCAATTTGTAAGGAGGTTTAAAAAAGTGCCCTGGAGCCTCCATGCAGACAGCTGCTGCAGTCTGCTGGTTGGCTCTGTTCACACAGGCACTGCGCAGGGGCTGGGGAGCAGAGGAAGGTGAATCTCACAAGGTTAGGACAACAAGCAGCTGCCAGCTTTGAGCTGCTTCACCTGTGCCTAGAAATGAGGGCCAAAGAACCCCCTTCAACCTATGTTTCTTTGCCTCCTGAGCCTGAAAGAAGAAATAAGCCACTGAAAACAGTTCACAGCATGAGATAGATTTGTTCCTGCCTCCAAAATCCAAAGCTCCTCCTGCTCTGGGGGTATCTGCTGGCGACTGCATGCTGCTCAGCATTTGTCTTCAGCCAGAGTTACAGAATGGAATCACAGAATTGTTCACAGTGACAAAGGCCTTCAAGTTCACCCAGCCCAACCACTCTCCAGCTCTGCCAGGTTGGGGCTAAGCCACGGCCCTCAGCACCTCAGCTCTGCCTCTCTAAAACACCTCCAGGGATGGGCATTCAACCACCTCCCCAGGTAGCCTCTGACAGGCTTTGAGAACCCTTTCAGGAAAGAAGTTTCTTCTCATATCCAACCTAAACCTCCTCTAGGGCAACTTGAGGCCATTTCCTCTTGTTTTATCACTTGTTACTTGGGTGAAGAGCCCAACCCCACCTCACTGCAGCCTCCTCTCAGGGAACTGCAGAGAGCAATGAGCTCTGCCCTCAGCCTCCTCTTCTCCACACTAACCACCCTCAGCTGCTCCTCCCCAGTCCTCTTCTCCAGACCCTTCCCCAGATTTGTTGCCCTTCTCAGGACCTGCTACAGCCCCTCAATTTCCTGTCTTGCCAACTACCTGACACCCAAAAAAGTCCCTCCTCAGCTTTCTTGTAGCTGCTTTCAGGCCCTGGAATGCCACAGTAAGGTCTCCTCAGAACCTTCTCCTCTTTGGCCTGAACAGCCCCAACTCTCTCAGTCTGTCATTATAGCAGAGGAGCTGCAGCCCTCTGATCATCCTCATCACCCTTCTCTGGACATGTTCCAGCACTGGAGTCACTGCAGGCACCTAAAGCTGTTAATGATGACAGGAGGAGAAGGGACTTCTGGTGAATCAACAGCAAGGTCACAGGCCTGTGGAATAAATTTCATAGGCAGTGAATAGCTCCCCCAGGGAGATGGCATGTTTAGCAGCAACCCTTGGCAAAGATTTGTTTGCTTAAACACAGGGTCACAGGATGCTGGGGTTGGAGGTGACCTCTGGAGATCTTCTGCTCCAACCTCCCTGCCAGAGCAGGAGCAGAGAATCCAGCACAGGTTGCACAGGAACACATCCAGACAGGGCTGGAAAGGCTCCAGAGAAGGAGACTCCACAGCCTCTCTGGGCAGCCAGTGCCAGGGCTCTGGGACCCTTACAGGCAAGAAGTTCTTCCTCATGTTGAGGTGGAACTTCCTGTGCTGCAGTTTCCATCCATTGCCCCTTGTCCTATGCCAGGGCACAAGTGAGCAGAGGCTGTCCCTGTCCCTTCCTTCCTGACTCCCAGCCCTCAGCTATTGACAGACATTGCTCAGATCTCCTCTGCAGCCTTCTCCTCTCCAGGCTAAAAATTATTTTTCTCTATTTTTTTTTCCCTTTTTTTTTTTCTCTTTCTTTTCAGCCCAGCCCCTTCTGAGTGCAGAGAGCTTGCAGCAAGAGCTGAGCATCACTGCCAGCATGCTCCCAGCGCTCTTCCCCACCAAGCCATGGCGGTGGAAGGAAAGGAGAACAAGATGTGGCTCCAGGCAGGGCTGTGCTTGGTCAGAGCAGAGCTCCCTGGGGCTTGTGGAACAGGCATCTCTCACACTGCTTCTCCAAATAGATGTCACCATGCCTGGGCCCGCAGAGGAGCTTTGATGTTGGCCTGCAGCCGGACGCCCTGCGCCGCTCCTTCGGCTTGCTCAAACAGAGAGGGGCTGGGTGGTGCTGGGCAAACACTGTCAGATGGTTTATGTGCAGCTATGAAAATGAAGTCAGTCCTGCAGATCACAGCTCTGCCTCACTGCAGATGAGCTTGGCTCAGCTACTGCTGGATGTAAAGACAACACAAAGCATGGCTTTATTTTCCTAGGTGAAGCAGCTTACAGCTGTCCCTAATGTTCCGAGGAGCTCAGCACTCGCTGGCATTAACGATCCCTGAGGAAGCCATTGGGAAGGGAGAGCTGGGGAAATGAGCACATTAAAGTGGCTTTGAGCTCTTCCCAGACTCTGACCTTTCCTGCACACATCCCTCCTGTCTCTAACTCCTCTCCTGGGTCAGTGTAATTAAGCTGTGAGCTTCATTAATTCTCCTCTCAAGCGCAGTTTGCTGCTTCGATTTGGTGCTGCAGGAGCAGGTGAGCAGCCTGCCTGTGCCACCTGTGCTCCACTTCAGATGAAAACAACAAAACCTCAGAGTCATGCAATTGTTTGGGCTGGAAAAGCTCTCCAAGATCCTCCACTCCAACCTGCAACCCAACCCCACCATGGCCACAGGTTTCTTGAACACCTGCAGAGATGGGGACTCCACCAGCTCCCTGGGCAGCCTGTGCCAATCCCTGACCACTCTGGCAGCAAAGACATTTTTCTTCATTCCCAACCTAACTCTCCCCTGGCACAATTTTAGGACATTTCCTCTCCTTCTGTCACCAGAGACTAGGCAGAAGAGCCCAACCCCACCTCACTGCAGCCTCCTCTCAGGGAGCTGCAGAGAGCAATGAGCTCTGCCCTCAGCCTCCTCTTCTCCACACTGCACACCCCCAGCTCCCTCAGCTGCTCCCCCCCAGCCCTCTTCTCCAGACCCTCCCCCACCTTTCTTGCTCTTCTCTGCACCTGCTCCAGCCCTTCAATGCCTTTCCTATAGCCAGGGCAGATTTCCTTTCCCTAGAGCTGGGCTCCACAAAGTTCTTTCACTCTGTTTTCCACGTGCAGCCAGCTGCTGGCCCCCAGCACCCAGCTGCCATTCAACACACAGCACAGTGACATTAAAGTGAGGAAAGGATGAAAACTTCCCCTCTGCTCTTCAGGGATGTCGTTAAGGAGTCGATTTTTATGTGTTGCAGTTCTCCAAGTAGAAGAATTAAATTAAATCCTCTGCATTCTGTCAGGAGTACCAAAGCACAAAGCCCTCAGCTAGCCCTACATGGCCAAAGCCTGCAGGATGGGCTTCATCACCATGAATATTCAGCAGGAATGAAGTCGATGCTTCTCTGCTCATCCACAGCTCTCTCATCAGATGCTTCTACCAGGAAACACTTTGAGAGGGAACAGCTCCTTGCACTGTGGCATGAGCCCCAAGGGAGCATCTGGGCACAGTTATTTTTGCATCTAACAGGCTGAATGGCTCCTGAAAGCTGCACTCAGGCAACTCTTACAGGTAGTCTTCTGCTCCTGCCTTTCACCTACTTGCCAGTATCAAACTGCCCACAAGGCTCTGCAGAGACCCAGCAAATTGCTCACCTGCAGTCCTGTGTGCAGTTCTGGAGCCCCCAGCACAGGAAGGACATGGAACTGTTGGACCCAGTCCAGAGGAGGCCACAAAGATGCTGAGAGGGCTGCAGCAGCTCTGCTGTGAGGACAGGCTGAGAGAGTTGGGGCTCTGCAGCCTGGAGAAGAGAAGGCTTCCAGGAGACCTTAGAGTAGCCTTCCAGGATCTGAAGGGGGCTACAGGAAGGCGGGGGAGGGACTATTGACAAGGTCTGCGAATGGCAGGACAAGGGGCAATGGGGTTGAAGTGTCAGAGGGGAGATTGAAAGGGGATGTTAGGAGGAAGTTGTTTGCAGTGAAGGTGGTGAGACCCTGGCACAGGTTGCCCAGGGAGGTTGTGGCTGCTCCCTCCCTGGAGGGGTTCAAGGCCAGGCTGGATGAGGCCTTGAGTGAGCTGTGCTAGTGGGAGGTGTCCCCGCCTATGGCAGGGGGGTGGAACTGGATGAGCTTTGAGGTCCCTTCCAACCTAAACCATTCCATGACTTGGTGACAGGCAGTGGCAGCCATGCTGTGACAAAGCTGGGTCACCCCACAAGGGACAGGTAGCAGTTTGCAGCCATCCACTGCAACACCCACAGCTTGCAAGGGCTCTGCTTTCCTGCTCACTGCCCTTCATACCATCACAACAAACATTCACCTAAGGTATTCAAGACCTGTTTGCCAGATTGCAAAGGTAGATGTTGGTTTTGGCTCTCCCAGCAGAGCTGGGCCCTGAAGTGAAGCCAAGACCTGTAATCCTTTGCCTTGGCTGGAACAAAAACAAACTCCCTTCCTATGTGCACATCTGAGGTCATTCCTGCCATGAGATCACAGCCTGGAGAAGCATCTCACGCCCTGTAAAGAGGCTGAACACAGCCCCCCCAAGTTAAAACCAGAGTCAGTGTCTGCCTGGAACACACCAAAGGAAGGCTCAGCTGAAAGAAGGAACTTTAGCTCCAGCCCAACTTGTCTGACACAGCCACTGCAACCCCCCTAGTGAAGCTGAGCTGTCTCCTGGCAGAGGGTGATGTGCAGCCCCAGCAGGCAGGGGCAGGCTGCCCCACTGGAGATGCTGCTGCCTCTAGAACAAGAGCTGTTGTGTTCCTCCAGCACTGCCTGCAGCATCCATGGCATCTGCTATGTGCTCCCTCTGCAGCCCTGCACTTCTCTCTCTGCCTGGCCTCACTGCCACCAGTCAAACCTCACAGACCACAGGAGCTGGAAGGGACCAACATGTCCCCAGGGCAGCTTCACCCTGAGCAGGCAGCACAGGAACAGCATCCAGGCAGGCTCTGAATGACTCCAGAGAAGGAGACTCCACCACCTGCCTGGGCAGTCTGGATTCTTATTTCACCCAGTGAGCTCACCCCACACCTCCACAGCCTGAGGAAGGAGACCTTTCTTTCTTCAGTCTTTGGAGGCAACAAGTGACAGGAGAGGAATCCCTGCTGCATGTGATGCTCAAGACATAACAGCAGCCTGGCCTGGATCAGCAACGGTGTGGGCAGCAGGAGCAGGGCAGGGATTGTCACCCCTGCTCTTAGCACTGCTGAGACCACAGCTTGAGTGCTGGGTTCAGCTTTGGGGCCCTCATTCCAAGGACACTGAGGGGCTGGAGCAGGTCCTGAGAAGGGCAACAAAGCTGGGGAAAGGTCTAGAGAAGAGGACTGAGGAGGAGCAGCTGAGGGAGCTGGGGGTGTGCAGTGTGGAGAAGAGGAGGCTGAGGGCAGAGCTCATTGCTCTCTGCAGCTCCCTGAGAGGAGGCTGCAGTAAGGTGGGGGTTGGGCTCTGCTCCCTAGTCTCAGGTGAGAGAAGGAGAAGAAACATCCTGAAATTGTGCCAGGGCAGAGTCAGGTTGGAGATGAGGAAAAATGTCTTTGCTGCCAGAGTGGTCAGGGATTGGCACAGGCTGTCCAGGGAGGTGGGAGAGTCCCTGGAGGTTTTCCAGGAAGGTGTGGCCGTGGCACTTGGGGCCATGGTTTAGTGGTCATGGTGGGCTTGAGTTGCTGTTGGACTGGGTGATCTTGGAGGGCTTTTCCAGCCCAAACAATTCTGTGATTCCATGACTTGGCTGCCATAAACACCCTGCAGAGCCACACCAGTGAGACTGGGACACCAGTAGCTGTGTTTGTCTTTTCCTTGACCTTGCTGTTGCTTTGAAGCCTTCAGAGGCTGCTGCTCAGAGCAGCCTCAAGGTCCTTTGTTAGACTCAGTGCCACTGCCCCGGTGACAAGGACAGGAAGGCTTTAGCTGCTGATTCAGAGAGCAGTCATTCAAATGAAGGCTGCACTGACAGCCCATTAACTGCAGCAGAGATTGTTTGTTGCTGCTACACTTGCAGAGAGACCTATTTAAAAACAGATCAGGGGCTTGGAAAGCACTCAGCTGCCTCTGCCTTCTTTCCCCTCTTCCCTGCAAGACAAGTTCCCAAACCTGAGCTGGCATTTGCTTCCTCCCTGATCTAGTTACAACTTCATTATAGCAATATTGGCCAGCAGCAGGGAACTTATTAAATAAATGCCATTTAAGTGCTTCTACCTGGGCCCTCAGTTCAGCTAACAGAGAGATAGGAAGAAAGGGGGAGAGGGGTGGCACAGCTCTGCTCACTTTCTGCCTTCCCCTGTGGCACCAGCTCCAGGCAAGCCTCTCTAGATACCCAGACTATGGTCAGCAGCATCTCTCAGTGCTGCAGTAAGAATATCACAGAACGGCCTGGTTGGAAAAGGCTCTGAGATGACTGAGTCCAATCATAACCAAGTATCTCCCCACACACAGCTGCCAGAACTCAGCTCCTCAGACCACATCCCCAGTCCCCATTGCCACAGGTTTCTTGAACACCTCCAGGGATGGAGACCCCACCACCTCCCTAGGCAGTCTGTGCCAGTCCCTGATAACCCTTTCTGGTGAAGAAATTTTCCCTGATGTCCAACCTAACCCTCCCCTGGGACACCTTGAGGACAGACTGAGAGTGTTGGGGCTGTTCAGTCTGGAGAGGAGAAGGCTCTGAGGTGACCTTATTGTGGCCTTTCAGTATCTGAAGGGGGCTACAAGAAAGCTGTGAGGGACTTTGTAGGGTGTCAGGTAGTGACAGGACTGGGGGGAATGGAACAGAGCTAGAAATGAGTAGATTCAGACTGGATGTTAGGAGAAGCTCTTCAACATGAGGGTGGTGAGAGCCTGGAACAGATTGCCCAGGAAGGTGGTGGAAGCCTCACCCCTGGAGGTGTTTAAGGTCAGGCTGGATGAGGCCGTGGCCAGCCTGATCTAGTGGGAGGTGTCCCTGGGCATGGCAGGGAGGTTGGGACTGGATGATCCTTGTGGTCCCTTCCAGCCCTGACTGATTCTGTGATTCCATTTCCTCTCCTCTTGTCACCAAACCCTTTAAACCAAACAAACCTTTGAAACCCAACCTGAGGAGCAGACTTTCATTTATCAGTTGCTGCACTGTTTTGGTGTGGAGGTTTTTGGGTTTGTGGGGTTGGTTTGGTTGGGTTTTTTTTGGCTGGTTGATTGGTTTTGGCTTCTTCCCCTTCCACTTCCTTGGGCATAGCAGATAAAAGACTCAGTTGTACTATCACAGCTCCATTGCTTTGTAACCAAACTGTGGAGGGCAGAAACTTTGTTTTGTTTGGTTTTTTTTTTTTTGGGAGGGGGGATGGGGAGGGATGGTGAAGGTTTTAATCCCCTTCACTTTTCCTCCTCAGTTTGTGTTTGGGTGCTGTGGTTTGGGAGCTGCTGCTGGTGGCTGGAAAATCTCTCAAGAACCATCTCAAGTGTGGGACAGTCAAAGGGGAAGCAAATGAAGAAGGGCTGCTGAAGTTCAGCAGCCAAAGTTAATGTTAACTAAGAGCCTTTAAAAAAAAAAAAATTAAAAAGGGGGAGGGAGGGAGGGAGGTAGGGAAGGGAAAAAAAATGTCTCTATGGAAGGCAAAGGCCAGCTGAGAGATGGAGAGGACTTCAGGCTCTGAAGGGGCAAAGCTGCTCCTTTTGATGTGGGAGGTCTGCAAGTAACCTACTGGGACACTCCCTGGGCTATCTCATTAACCATGTCACCACAGCCCCCCAAGGTCCAGAGAATCATAACATTATCTCTGACATTACCACACAGACACAAGGTTCCTCGGGCAGTCTATAAACATGCCTGTACTAACCAATTCATCCTGCCTTGACACCCCTGCAAGGGCTGGGTGCCCTTTAGTGAGCCACATGAATTGCCCCAGTCATTCATCAAAGTTCCTCAGAGTGCATTTCACACAGCATTAAATTTAATTAAAGCAACACTGACTGCATTGTAATCCTCTGGAGGCTCTTTGTCAGAAGGAGCTGCAACACTTTTCTACTCAAATATCTATTCTTTAGGTGCAATTTCCACCCCCCACTCCCCCTCCCCCACTTCTGTTGTCTCAACCCAAGTGATTTGCTGCCTCTCTCTCTCTCTGGGGTTTATTTCTTTATTTCAAAACTCCTATGGCATGAAAAAGTTCTGCCAGGCAATGAGGAGCAGCAGCCTGACCAACAGCTCAGCTCCCACATGCTTGTCTCTGGAGAACACAGAAGGATCTGGAGGTGCTGGAAGGTGGCCAGAGAAGGGCCACGAGGATGAGCAGAGGGCTGCAGCTCCTCTGCTATGAGGACAGGCTGAGCGAGTTGGGGATGTTCAGCCAGGAGAAGAGAAGGCTCTGATGAGACCTTATTGTGGCCTTCCAGTATCTGAAAGGGGCTACAGGAAAGCTGGGGAGGGACTTTTTAGGGTATGAGCTAGTGACAGGACTGGGGGGAATAGATTCTAGCTAGAGGAGGGGAGAGTTAGATTAGGTGTTAGGGAGAAGTTCTTCACCATGAGGGTGATGAGACACTGGCACAGGTTGCCCAGGGAGGTTGTGGCTGCTCCCTCCCTGGAGGTGTTGAAGGCCAGGTTGGAGGAGGCCTTGAGTGAGCTGTGCTAGTGGGAGGTGTCCCTGCCTATGGCAGGGGCTTGGAACTGGATGAGCTTTGAGGTCCCTTCCAACCTTACCATTCTGTGAGGATTCCACCACCTCCCTGGGCAACCTGTGCCAGTGTCTCACCACCCTCACTGGAAAGAACTTCCTCCTGACCTCCAGTCTAAATCTCCCCTCTGCCAGTTTAAAAAGGCCAGGCTGGATGTGGCTCTGGGCAGCCTGATCAAATGGAAAATGTTCCTTGCCCATGGCAGGGGCTTGGAACTGGATGATCCTCGAGGTCCCTTCCAGCCCTGACAGTTCTGTGATTCCATAAACCTGCAAAAGCCCCAACCCTTGGTACACAAAACCAGAATCAGGAAGGGAGCCTGCACTGAAAGCCACCTGCTGAGCAGCACACAGCTTGCTGCTCTGCTGCACCAGCCATGGGCCACCAGCAGCTCCACTGCCGCTCTTCTGAGTGATGGCTCCAGGCATGCTTAGTGCTCTCCACAGTCCAGAGCAGCTCTGCTACAGGGACAGGCAAAGGGAGCTGAGGGTGTTCAGCCTGGAGAAGAGAAGGCTCCTCAGAGAAGTGAGACCTCAGAGCAGTCTGCCAGTACCTGAAGGGGCTCCAAGAAGGCTGCAAAGGGACTGTTCCCAAAGGCCTGCAGGGACAGGACCAGGGACAATGGTTTGAAATGAGAGCAGAGGAGATTGAGATTGGATGTGAGGAACAAGTTCTGCACCAGGAGACTGCAACAGGAAAAAAAGACTCAACTCTGCCCAGAAAGAGACCTGCTTAGGCCCTGAGGTTTCAAAGGACCTGGAGAGGGGGGGTCTTGGGAGCAAGGCTGTGTGATGCTCAGCCAAGATCAATGTTATTGTTTATCCCAGAGAGGGATTTCTTTCCAGTTCTCAGTGCCTCTCATGCGAGATCCTCTGCTGCCATGAAGTCATGGAAACAGTTCCATGAGCTAACAGGAGGTGCTGCAGACCCAGATCATGCTCTGCAGAGGATGCAGCCACCTTCAGCACCAGCACAAGCACCATGGGGTGCCACTGCAGGAGCAGTTCCTCACTGCTTGCCAGCTCTAAGATTGAAGAGAAAGACCTCAGAGTGCTGG
>VWYK01038432.1:0-13188 GCA_013399775.1 Semnornis frantzii | reverse complement strand
TAAAGTATATATGTCAAGAAAATGTGCAGTGACATCCTGGAATAGCTCTGATGAAAGAAATTCCAGGAAAACAAACCAAAACTGATCTTACAGTTGAACCTGACAATTCTGTGAAGGATGACAGGATGCCCATCCAGGCAGGGGGCTGCAGAAATCTTCAAGTCTCACATCACTTCTACCAGAGAACATTCTAAGACTGTGCTGCAGTTGGAGCTGAGTGTGCAACAGCAATTCCATTATAAATCACATCTTTGAAAGGCTCAGTTCCAAACAAATTCCATCCAAGATGAAACTCCACATCTTAAGCCAACACACTTTATTTGATTTAGATGCTTATAAATTCAACAAGATTAAATGAGTCATTTGGGCAATTTCAGGCTTTCCATTCCTATGTAACCAAAACCCAAATAAATTTTAGGGGAAAAAAAAAACAAAAAAAACAACCAACACACAACAAAGACTCATACAGACACAATAGATCTGTGCTACTCCACTATGCAGATAAATTCTTCCAAAGCAGGGATGCTCAGATTACTGAATCCATTGCAATTATGATTCTCAATGTAGAGAAAAAGCAAAAAAAGGAATTTCTACATATTTGAAGCAACAGTGTCATACTTTCAACCAAAAAATGTCAGATTCATTTGCCAAAGGCTTAATTTTACCATTCTTTTGGAAAGAGACAGGGAAAAATCTTTACTTTTCCTAGGAGTAACCTTCACTGTTTCATTGTCACATAAAGTGATTTGTTTTGTTCCAAGGGGGAAGCATCATAAATAATGACAAAAGAGAAAAGCATCCAACAAACTGGCAAAACAATTGACATGTTGAGTTTTATTGCTCTTATTTCAACTCCCTAGTACTCACGCTTCTTTTGGAGGCCACTTAAGAATACTGCTCTTATCTGCAAGTATTTCCTACCTCTGACCAATATCAAAGCCTTTTTTCCCCCCTTGCTTCCAACTGCAGTCTGAAGTGCTAAGTGGAACTCAGTTTGCTGGAGAAACTAAAACACAAGGCAGGTTGACTGCACTGAAGACAACCTCTGAAGCTGCATAACTTGTCTGTCCTATTCAGCCTTCTCTGAAATGTTTTCTGACCTACTGACCTTCTATTTGAATTCAGCCTCCTGCAGAGCCTGATCAGCTACAAATACTCTGTACTTTTTTACTTCTGTCTGAACACACGACAAAGATACAAATATACAGAGTGTACACCCATGGTAGGCTAAGATTATAAGCAGACATTCTACACATACTGCAGCATTTTCTGTAAGCCAGGATCTGGCAAACATACATGAACATTACATCCACAGACAGCTCTGTTCCAATTGCACTTAAGAGGAAAGCAATACCAGACCTTTTGACACACAAACAGAAGTTAGAGAGGAGAGAGGAATTATAGGCTTGTTTATGCAGCAAGGAAAGGATTAAAATTAATCCTTTTGATGTCAATTCAAGTGAATGATTTGCCAGAAGTGAAGGCAGTAACAGTACATGATGCAATTTGGACTTTCATCGTGCAGGGATTCAATGATGTATCTCTATGGGATTTTCATGCAGGGATTTCATGATGTAGACCCTATTTTAAGGCATCATTAGCCTGGTTCAAACCCTGCATTTGCAACCAGGCAATGCAACCTGCCATTACTTAAACCACACAACTATTATCTGGCAGTAGCTGAAGTCCTTTATCCTAGAGAATGGATGAACCACTAAGCTGGGGTAGTTTCCACAAGACTGATCCCAGTCCATAATGACTGGCTGATTTCTCCTCAATATTCTGCACCAGCATTTCCTCCACAGGAGGATCAAAGTGAAAGTGGACTTCCTAGCGATGAGCTCAGAAAGCACTTAGAAGAAGTGCTCTAGGTCTCTATCTACAGTACCCACAAACCTCCTTCAGTGTGGCTGGAGGCCAGAGAAGTTCTGTTCCCTTGTGCTCCCCCCCAAAATGAAAGGGAACCGATACAGAAGGCTCCCAGCTTAACATGCAACATCACTGACACAACAGCACAGAACGGCCCAACTTCAGCATACTCCCATACAATCCTCACTGCAAGAACGCTCCTGAGCAAGAACAAAAGCAACCACATTAAAATACATTTGATCTAACCTGGCACACAAGTTTCAAGTGCAGACAAAAAAGCACTTCACAGGTCTCAGTGCTTCAGCTTTCATGATACAGACAGCTTACTGCAGAAGTCAGCTACTACACAGGTGAAAAACACTCAAAGAGGACGAGCCAGAATTTTAACTTCCAGTCTCATCTAAACAACAATTCTCTCAGAAAATACCCTGAGGCATAAGCCACATTTGGGTATTTTACAGCAGGGTTGCTATTGGGGTGTGGGAAAGCAGAGAAATTCTACATGAAAAGGTGTTGGGTAACTGCGCCCACTGAGCTAATTCTCTCTTCGCTGCTGTCATAAATCAGACTACCTAATTACTCAGCATAGAGACTTTAAGGTTTAAGTTATGCATATCAAGTTTGAGAGACCTTAAATTCTCTTAAAGAGGAGATGTTGTCTTCTTTCCTCTTACAAAAAGCAAAAGCAAACCAGTTGGTGTATCTGCTCCCTGAACAGACAGCCTGTGAGACAGTAAACAAAACGTGGACAGCACAGATGGATAAAAGCAGCAAAACATCTAGCCTGCTGTCCATCATCTACAGGCACTGTCACCATGCCATAACAGAGAAGCAGTTTCTATGCAGGAAACAAATTCTCTTCATGGAAAGAGATCTGATTTCAAATGACAAAGTAGCTTGCATATTACAGGAAAGAATATTTCATTTTCAGGTTATCCAACCACCTTATCCATTTACCAGTACAAAAAACAACATGCAGAAAAGTCTAAAGAGAACACTGTCAAGCCTAATGCTTGTGCAGACAAGTCTCATTACAGTCATGAAGCAGTCTGAAATACACTTTTGGGGGCTGATATCTACTAAAATTCTCTATTTTCTCTTCCCTTCTGGCACCCAAAGTTGATTCTCTCAAAGTGTGCAGGAAAAAAAACCCAAACATGAGAAACCTATGAATTTATTTCATTTCACACAGCTAGAACCACCACTTCGTTTGGTGTCACTTGGAATGAGCACAACCTGTCATGGAATTGTTATGAACTCCATGTCATGGTAGGCCTAAATAGACCAAAACAGGCTTATACATGTCCTGCTGTCGTGGGTTTAAAGAGCCAACAGAGTGAAGCTCTCAAATGAATTGGAGAAAAAAACAGAACTGTATTTGGAGAGAGAGTTACAGATAGAAATTACAAGGTAGATACAGAATCCATAAGCAAACCCCCTGAATTTTCCCCCAACCCAAAACTAAATCTATCATCCCCAGTGCTCCAATCCTCCCCCACCGATGCCTCTGCCATCCAAGAGGCCTAAGCACAGCCTCTGGATGCCCCAACCAGGCCTATCCTTACATGTCTGTCCTGATAACGCAGCTCCTGCCCGGCACAAGGTTGGAGGGGGAGGAAAAGAGCACAAGCTGGCCTTGCTGTGAGCTTATGAAGAGAGAGCAGAATTGTGGGAGTGAATAACAATCTTCAAGTCCCTNTACTGAGAAAAGAGGCGAGCAGGTAACACAACCTGCTTTGCCATTGTACTTGTGCCTGCTCCTGCCTGTTGCCACCACTGTTCCCTGCCTCTGGCAGTGATTGTGCCATTGCCTTCTGCAGCAGTGTGCCAAGCCCTAAGCTAGCTCTGCTGAACTGCCTGGAAGCTGCCTGCTTTGAGTTTATCAAGAAGAGGCTTTAAAGGCCTCGACACAACAGGCCTGCAGAGCCTGCCTGACGTAGTGCTGAGGCCGCATATCGCAAAACATTCTGCCTACACCTGAAAGTCTCCTGCCAAGGCAGGAAGCCCTGGAGACACACACATCATCCAGAGACATCAGGGTAAGGTCAGAGACCATCTGCCTCCTTTCCCCAGCACCCTGTGAAGCCTCAGAAGCTCACAAGACATTGACAGAGTCCCCTGCAAGCGTTTGGGTGCTGTTTGAAGCTGCAGCTAGCCCTGTGAGTTGGGAGATAATTTTTGTGAGTAAATACTTAAAGCCTCTTCTAATTCACTTATTGCCTTATGCCATAAGCAGAAAGGAGCCTCCTGAGTCCATCTAGTGGATAAGCAGGATAATGAACCACAAGCAGTGCAATGACTACAAGAACCCTCTCTTCAGTATGATGTTTGCATTTGATAGTTCTTATAGATTGTTCTGCCTCTGTGTATAAGTATCCAAACCATGCATTTCAAACCTTGTAAATAAGTCTTCTGGTGAGACTTAATGTTAATGAACAGTTTTCATAGTTATTAACAATCTTTGCCTGGATATTGAAATTAATATTGATTATTAGTTTTGCATAATTTCTAACACCCCACCAGCACAATCCACTCCCTACAGCCTGTTCTTACCAGTACTAGTCAAAATAAACTGCACCTCAAAATATTCCCTAACATCTCTGGTCCTATGTCTACTCCCACTCAATGCTTATACCATAGTTTTTTAAGCAAGAAGCACCCAAAAACCTGGGCTCCTCTCTGTTGTATCAGTGACTAAATTCCATCTTGCACCAGAGGCTCTGTCAGGTATCATCACTGTCAGCATGTTCTCTAAAATTTAAGCTGCTTCTGCCTACATGACAAGAAAGGGCACAGGAGCTTCACACTAATGTTGTGGGCAATAACAGACAAAACGTTGCCCTCAAACTGACTTTTCCCAGGAAATATTTTCAAGGCAAGGAGCATTTGTCATTTGCATACAAAAAGAACATCTGATTTTTCATCTTAGCTGTTTCAGGTCATAAGCTTCAAGGTACAATGCCCACATACAAACTCTAGTACTGAGGTGCAAAATAGATTTTAATGGCATAAGTTTTATTTGGTGTCAGCATGACTCTGACTTTTAAATCCTGAAGAATGAAACGGGGGTGTTCTGAGGTGCTGGGTGGGTTTTGGGTTGTGGGTTGTTTAGAGCTTTTTTGTCCAGTGAGAAGTGCAAAGCATTAAGCCACAAGCCTACAGACAGAAGGCTAAGCTGTTAGAAAGTTGCAACACTTCCATTCTAAAAACACCAAATTACTGAAGAAGGGTGCTGTATCCCCATGGTAGAATGTGTTAGTTATTTGTGAATGGAGGTTTTTTTGTCACACATAAATGTTAAGCACTTATCAGTACCTGAAGGGGTCTACAGGAAGGATGGAGAGAGACTGTTTAGAGAGGCCTTTAGTGACAAGATGAGGGGGAATGGTTTCAAACTAGAGAAAGAGTTACTAACATCCAACCTAAATTTACAAGTTCTTTACCATGAGGGTAGTGAATGCTGGAACAGGTTGCCCAAGGAGACAGTTGAGGCCCCATCCCTGGAGACATTCAAAGTGAGGCTCGACAGAGATCTGGGCAACCTGATCTACTGGAGGATGCCCCTGCTGACTGCAGGGGCTGGGTTGGACTAGATAAGCTTTGAAGATCCTTTCCAACCCAGACCATTCTATGACTCTATGACCAAGAGGTTCAGATCAACTATCAACACTGACGAACTGACTACTTAGACATAGCTCCTGCTAGACCTGGCTTAAAGAGTGATACCCAGACTGGAAATGTAGGTTTGATTAAACACTTTGTAGATGCAAGCAGATTTAATGGAGGTTTCTGACAGCAGAGATTCCTAAGTATTCAATCATGCCATTTATTAATTCTAAAAGAAGTAGGAAGAAAAAATAAAGGAAAAGAAAAAGGAATTGCACTGGCCTACATTCCTAAAACTCACTTATCCTTCCATTAGGCTCATTCCTCAAAGGATTTTTTACAAGCACCAGTTTTCAAACATATTTGACTGATTGTTTAAATTAAAAAGTTACTTCAAAGCAATCCAATGATAGCAGGAAATGTTTGCATCCCATCTCAGCCTTCTCCTTACCTTGTCAACATGTGGGTGCCAGTATTCATCGTGTGTCGTCTTGGCTTCTGTGTTGTTTATTCTTGAGAAGAATGTTGGCTCAGTCAGGTACATGGATGCAGAGTTGATACCAAATGCCTGAGCAATCTTTTGTTGAATTCTCTGTCTCACATCACTGTAAAGAAGACAGCACAACATGCTACGTAAAGCTCATGGTGACCTTCATGCAAGTTTCTTTCTTCAGAGCTACTCTCAACCCACTCTGCATCCAGCCAGGATCTCTGCCAAGGATTGGCCCAACCCAGATGCAGAACCTTGCACTTTGGCTTGCTGAACCTTGTGCTACTATCCAGAGCTGCTTACATAGCAGCATCCATCTCTTGGGACAGATCTCACTGCACACAGGGCTGGAACAGGGCCACCTAGAACTGCCAGCATTAGGTCAGTCAACAGCACTTTTAAAGAGAAGAGACTTGACTAATGAAGGAATTACACTGGCAAATCCCACCAGTAAACACACACAGCTAGTATTTAACTGAAAGGAAATGTAAAAGCCAGCAAAGAATACAATAATACACTGAGATTAAATGAGAACATTCTTGTAAGATGCAATCTGCTGTGCTTCTTAAAATCTTTACACTGGTTTCTCTCAGATTTAACACATTCTTAACTCTTGTATTAAGTCTTTCCCTTCTTCCTAAGTGCTTCAAAAGCAGCACACAATAGAGATAGAATCATAGAATCAACCAGGTTGGAAGAGACCTCCAAGATCACCCAGGCCAATCTATCACCCAGCCCTATCCAAGGCACTAAGTGCCCCATCCAATCTTGAACACCTCCAGGGATGGTGACTCCACCACCTCCCTGGGCAGCCCATTCCAATGCCAATCACTCTCTCTGTCAAGAATTTCCTCCTAACATCCAGCCTAGACCTCTCCTGGCACAACTTAAGACTGTGTCCCCTTGTTCTGTTGTTGGTTGATAATTAATTCTGAAGTTGGACATGGAATTACAAGGGTAGTTTTGCATCTTCTATTTCTCCACTGGGTAGCACTGCACTTCAACATAATTTTCAAGGGAATTTTCCCCCCAAGTACTTTTCTAGGGAACTTAAACAGGGACTGTAAAGAAGTGACAGAACTAAAACCATTCATACAGTGTTAGGCTGTGAAAATCACCTCTTAAAAAACTATTTCCACAAGTTATAAAAAAAAAAAAGTCCTAAGTATTTTTCTGTTCACATCTTGTCCCTCACCAAAATAAAAACAAAACCCCCACATATACAGGTTTGATTTTTAACCTCTCTCACTTTACATTCTTAAGGGTCTAAGCTTTAGGAGTCAGCTCAAGCTATCTCACATGTGATATATCAAAACAATGAAACTAAGTTAGAGTTGAGATTTTCAGGTGTTTCCATGGCTGCATGAAGTGAGGTTTCAAGTTGAGAGCTACATCATGGTAGAGTCTGTAAAACTGATACCAGGAAAGGTCCTTCCTCTCATGCCTGTGGGAGCCTGATCTTTCCTGTTTCTTTCCAAGAAATAAACAGAACCTCAGCAGAGGCTGCCTTGTGTTCCCCAAAAAGCATTAGATGCAATTACTCATTTCACTTAATGACTTGAGGGCAGCTGGCACTTTGCACAGCCCAACACAACAATTAATAGCCTTACCCACAAACACTACAGCAGCATATTCCCTGGCTCTGACACTGCCTGGCCACTTCTTGCAGCCAGCTGGAATAGATCTACTCTGGAGTAGTTAGGCCACAGTCTTGACAACTTTAAATCTCCACTAGTTGTATTGTTCTCCAAGCAGCACTGCTTCCTCTTGCAGGCTCATTCCTCTGCCACTTTTAAAAGCTCTCTATTAAAATTTGCTGTCTGGTGTTGATAAAGCTCCCTTAAAGCTTTCCTCCTCCAAGACATGTGTGCAGTGGCTTTGGGCAAGACTCTGTTGTACAGACAAGCAGGAAGCAAAGCTCTACTCAGATCTTCCCTGTAAGACAAAAACAGCAACTAAAATTCTGCCTGGTTTGGATCAGCCAATGGTTATCAAAAGAGAAGGAAAACAAACTCAGTTTAAGTATCTCATCACATAGGACAAGGGGCAGTGGGTGCCAAGTTGGAGCACAGTAGGTTCCACATGAACATAAGGAAACATTTTCACTGTGAGGGTGCTGGAGCACTTAAACAGGCTGCCCAGAGAGGCTGTGGAGTCTCTTCCCCCGGAAACATTCAAAACCTGCCTGTATGCATTCCTGTGTGACCTCTCAATGATCCTGTTCTGGCAGGGGGTTGGACTACACAGCGCCAGGAAGGAATGTGCCTTCTGCCAGACCAGTCTCAGAAAACAGCTTTCCCCTTTTAGTGAGAAGTGTCCCTGCTCATGACAGGGGAGTTGGGACTAGATGACCTTTGAGGTCTCTCCCAATCCAAGCCCTTCTATGATTCTATGATCTTTTGAGGTCCCTTCCAGCCCCTAACATTCTGTGATTCTATAGATTTGATGGCAAAAGAAAGCCTATCTTCAGAATATACTCCACAGCCTTGGTGAGGCAGAAGCTACACATTTTCTTTAGAGAGTCAAAGTTCAATAATAATTAAGGAAGCTTCTTATTTTTATCAAGAGCAGAAGCAAACATTTTAAATAAGTTAATCTATAAAGGCAACAATATCTAAAATTTAACTACCAGCAGAAATAAGCTCGAAGAGGCTAATATTTTGAGCCAAATAAAATGATTATCCTAATACAATTAACTGATTTATTTGGCTACTTCATACTATTTCCACCACTAGAGGGAAGTCAGATCCTCCACAAAGGCAATTAAAAAAAGAAAGGCAAACAAGCAAATAAATAAATAAGCATTTACAAGCATTATAAATGAGCAAGCAACTGAAATGCATAACTAAAGCTTTATTGTGTCTAGTCAACAGAGAATGCTTGCTCCTAAACTTTGGCCACACACCTTCACAGACACATGGAACCAGTTACATTTGTTGTCTTCATTAAGTGCATGAGCAGGTCTACAGGAAAGCTAAAAGCATCAGATGCCAAAGCTATTGCATCACAACACTACTTCATATTCTGGCTTCTTAGGGGGAAAGTATGCTCTGCTTCTCTAGCCAGAGCACTGGTAATTTGAAGTCCTTCTACTTCCTGCTTTACCATTTTTACTGTTTTTTCTACACTTCACCCAACCCCTCCCAGTTCCTAATGCAATAATAGCATAGAATTGCTTTTATCATGTGTGAAAATAGGAGTTAATGCTGAAGGATTTTTACATTCCACCTCTAATGTTCTGGAAAATAACCACTGAGCTCAGATGAAGCAGCTCTCCTTGCTCACAGGGCTGGCTGGCACCAACCCCTCATGCAGAAAGGGAACTCTGATTATAATTACACCACCACTACTGTCCTGACACTGAGAATGCAGCTGAGTTCAAACCAGCAGATGTTAGTTATCAAGTAGTTACCAAAAGGTCCTTTCACGTTTTTCCCCTCAGTTAAGGCATCTTCATTCTCACTAAGCTTATTATTTTGACCTACAAATTCAGCTGCATGTCTGAATGCAGAGGACAATTCCCTCCCAAGCTGCACTCTATCAAAAGCCCACAGTGGTTTGTGTTTCACTCAGTAGTTACTGAAAACCATTACCGATACAATGCGAAATCCTCTTCTGTGAAAATGTCTTGAATTCTGTCCCCAAAGTACCTGAAAAATCAGACAGCAGCTTAAAAGGAGTTCTTGAATCAGACTCTGAGTAATACCAAGATGCATTCTCATTCCCATCTGCGCTTTACCCACAATAAAAATGTGAAAACAAAAAATTCCAGCAAATGCCTTTGAACTTAATGTTCCAAAAGCACTGCAACAAGATTAAGTGTTCAAAGGTTAGAGGATCAGGATGCAACAACTGAAATTCCCCAGGCATGAGAAGAGTCCTGTCCCTCCATCATGAATTCATGTGGATTCGAGGGTTTTGAAGTTCAGACTACTTGATTTCTTCCACTGCTGATAAACTACACTGTTGCTGTGAAAAATTATTATTCACTGGCACAAGAACTCTGAAAGTGAAGGTAATGGCAGCTTTCAAGGATCAGTTTTCATGCCATAAAAGCTCTTTAACTGGTCATGGAAACTGGTGAATCTAACCACCTTCTGCACTTTGCCTTTAATAACCCCAGCCCCAGCAATGAGCACTGCAGTGTAGGGTAATAGGAGAGGCAGCAAGCCACAGCCCACTTTTTACCTGTACAGATTAACAAAATGCTTCCCCAGTGAAAGAGCTCCAGAGTGCAAGTCCAAAATTGATGCCTGAGAAAGGAAACAAAACACAGGAAAAACGAGCATGAAAAGGCTTTATCATTATTTAACTGTGACCTTTAATAACTGTCCCAAGCTGGCTCTCACTTCTCACAGCCTCCCAAATGAAAATATTCATTTCCAGCACTTGGGTTGACAATAGCAGAGCTTACTTCATAACTACAACCCTCTCTCAGTTTGCTGTATAGATGCACAAGATACTAAGGTGCTACAAACAAAAGCACAGCACTGCTACTGCTGAGAGTCAAAGCTGACATACAGAATTGCAAAGCCTTCCTCCATGGGCTAGGGGTAAGACCCTGTGTTCCTGGATTCCTTCTTCAAGGCATTTCCCTTCCTCACAAAGATGACTAATTCTCCAGTATTTGTGAAGCACTCAAATAGCAGCACTAATATTTATCTTGTCCAACATTTGTTATTAAAACTCCTCCTTCACCATGAGTTCCTGTGTAGTTCTCATACTTTAATAGGGACATAAAAGTCAGTTTCAAAGAACAATTGTAATTCTTAGGCTTACTAGAGCCAGACTTTCTTTTCCTTAATTTCTAAACCAATCACTGTAAAAGAAAAATCAAAGAGTGAGAAGTTTTCACATATGAAAATTAAATCCATTTCTTCATCCAATTCAAGCCAAACACTTCTGCTGAGATCCAGGCCAAGCTAAAAAGATTAATATTCAGATTTGCCAGGATAGAGCACTACTTCTCAGGACTTACATTATTTTTCTAAGCTGAATAAAGTACAAACTAATGACATCTTTGATATACAGTATCTGGACAAAAGCACTCATCTTGGAGTCTTTCTTGATACACCCATAAGATCTGCATTATTCTAACACAATCCAAACAATAACAAGACCATTAGGTGAGCTTCTGGAAACAGTGGTAGCTTCAATTATACCAATCAGAAGAACTTCTGGGCATGGTAGGATCTGCACTGCTTAAATCCACTTTGCCCAAAGGCAGGCAAGTTGGTGAGTGAGCAGCAGCAAATCATCAGTGCACAGATATGTCAGAGCTGCAATGCCAGGCCAGCAACAGGGCTTCACCTTCAGCTCAAAGCACTTTTCTGCCACCTCTTCCTCCAACGTGATCCAGAGGAGGACACCCATGACCATCTCCCAGCATAAGGAAACTGGTGCAGGCTCAATTTCTCTGAGCTTCAGAGCTGAATCAGGGGAGCTTCACTAAAGACTCTTTTTAAAAGGGATAGTAACAACTTGCTTTTAGTAAACCTAGCCAAATAATTTTCTTTACCTCTTTAAACTTATATGAAGTAACAAGCTATTCAAGTGGACACAGCATGGGCTTTTCTGACTTCCCCTTCTCACAGTTTCCCCAAAGCTTCAGAGGACTGTTAGGGAAACAAATAATCTCCCAGTCATGCAAGCACGGATCTTGTAATAAGCTTTACTCAAGGTTCAGAAGCAAAATGCTTTCATTTCTTGGTTTCTGGCTCTGTACAATAATCTAAGCTACAGCTAGAAGTAAAACTGCTCCCATGTAGCTTCAAAAATATGCCTGTGATCATGCTAAAGTAGATTATAAGGAGAAGTAGTAGGACACATCTGACAAGGTTAATTTAATTTAAAGGCAAATTGCCTTTCAAAAACTTTCAACATGTTTTCCAAGTATACACATTTCTTCCACTCCTCTAGCTCCAGATCATTACAGTTGGAAAGATCCAAAATAACAAATCAAAGGCAGCAAGAACTGTAGGTATTCATAGTTGAAAAGATAATGACTATGATATAAAGCCTAGAAAAGCCAGATGGAGACTGAAAAGGGATCTGCAAAAGAAAGAATATTCAGACAGATGAAAACAACTCCATGCCAAACTTAGAGAGGGACTTCATTACACATGAGCACTGAGCTATTTGTTTAACAGCTACCATGGAAAGAAACTGAAACCTATTTATCCTGGCCTCTGCAACTCCAGAACATTAAACATTTTCAGCATCATTTCCTACACTGTGAAGAATACCTTGGTGAAAGCCTGTGTCAACACTGTTACTTCGAATGCAGCTATCTGATCCAGGGTCAGCCTGCAATTCAGGTCTGTGGTAGCTCTACAAAGTTTGCAGGGGTCCTGCCATCCAGAGCCAAACACACACATACCCACACACCTAGTTTCAAGAGACTGTTCAACACAACTACCTCAATATCCTGGTTTAGAGAACTTCTGTTGAAAGAAAATGAAACATCTTTTAAAAAGAATAAATCACAGAATCATTAAGGTTGGAAAAGACCTCTAAGATCAAGTCCAACCTTCTACACAGCACCTCCATGACCACTAGACCATGTCCTCAAGTGCCACATCTACATGCTTTTTGAACACCTCCAGGGATGGTGACTCCACCACTTTCCTGGGCAGCCTGTTCCAATGTTTCAAAAAACAAAAAAAACCTAAACAAATATTAATATATACTTACAAAAAGGAACAAAAACTTAAAGGTCACTATAGAGAAAATAAAAAAGCTAAAGCTGAGGCAAACATCAAGAGAACTAATGCAATCCACATTCTGTGAATGAAGAACAGAGCATAAAACTATTTTAGAGAGACAAAGATGTAGAAGGGAAAGCACCAAACCAGCAGAGATAATGCTCCTGTTTGGATTCTGTTGAAAGCTAGACTAGAAGATTACAATGACCTCTTCTAGCTTCACTCTGTGTGTGCAAATAAAAATAAACCTCGGAAAAATTACAAAGGAAGGCAAGAAAGCTCAGCATGACAACGAGGGCATTACACCTGGGAGACTTCAATAATTCAGATGCTTGCCAAGACCTTCCCAACACAAGAGAATAGAAAAGGAAATAAAGTTTTTGTGCTGTACCTCAGTCCTCCAAGGAAGCAGAAAAGGCAGCAAAAGGAGGCGAGAATTCACAGGCAAACTGCAAGCTTAGGTCTTTAATAAATTTACTATCAAGACACAAAGACACAAGTCCACTTTTGTGAATTCAA